>WSXT02127004.1:0-10801 GCA_011762715.2 Neuroterus valhalla
GAGAGCATCATCATATTCACTGATGACGAGGCTATTGCATTAATTGAAGATGCAAAGCTTTCTAAGCATCAGTATGAGATGATTCGCCTCAAAGCTGAAGCCGAAAATTCAGACATTTTTGTCCTGTATAAAAATCTGATGGATGCGAAAAAGCGATATTGTCCTCCCGATTCAGCACTCACTATTACTAATCAGAGTGTCTCCATTAAGTTAAAAGAACTGCTAGATCATACGGTAAAACGTATGATAGAGATTCCTACAATTGAGAGTTCTATAATGGAGAAGGATGTCAAGTTCCTGACTCTCCATCTGAAATACGGTTGTGATGGGGCATCAGCCCAAAGTGCTTACAAAACAAATTTTCCGGATGGCATGCAGTCTGGTGAGAGTATTTTTATGGTCTCGATGGTTCCCATTCTCTTGGATTCTGAAACTGATGTAATTTGGGAGAAACCTCACCAAGTATCTACGAAATTCTGCATACCAATATCATTTCAATTTGCTAAAGAGACTCCGGAATTGACGAAATATGAGATCGGCCGTATAAAAGAGGAAATAAAAGAACTTTCGACGACCAGAATCGTATCTGGAAAATTTAGGCGCAAGGTTGCTCATAAGATGATATTGACTATGCTGGATGAGAAAGTAGCCCAAAATCTTACAGAAACACCAACTGCAGCAACATGTCATTTATGCAAGGCGAAACCTACAGAAATGAATGATCTGAATCGTGTATTGGAAAAAGATGTTTTTGATAAATATTATGAGCTTGGCCTTTCACCACTCCACGCTAAAATACGTTTCATGGCTCTTATCCTAAATATTGCTTATCGCTTACCTTTTTGAAAATGGCAAGCAAGCACCAATGAGCAAAAAACGCAAGATAAGATCACGAAATCGAGGATCCAGCAAGAATTTAGGAAAAAGATGGATTTGATTATCGATAAACCCAAGAATGGAGGAGGTACATCAAATGATGGGAATACTGCTCGAAGATTTTTTCAAGATCCTGAATCGACAGCAAACATCACAGGTGTTAATGTTCGCTTGATTGAGCGTTCAGCATAATTCTGCAGGTTCTTTCTTCTGGTCAAAAAATCGATTCAGAGAAATTCAAAAACCATGCTCTCGAAACTGCACAAATGTATGTAGAACTGTTCAAATAGTATTATATGCCATCGTCTGTTCACAAAATTGTCTTGCACGGAGCAAACATAATCAAATCGTTCAGTATCCCCATCGGTATTTTATCTGAAGAAGCTCAAGAAATCCGCCATAAACATTTCAAACGATTCCGTTCATGTAATACTCGTAAGTGCAGTGGGTTAGCAACTAAAACTGATCTAGTGCATAAATTACTCATCTCATCTGATGCATGCTTGTCACATCTTAGAGAAAGCTGGAGACATATAGAGAGTGATTTGCATCCTGAAGCTCTCGAGCTCTTGATTGAAGGATAAATCGTTCTCGAAATGGGGATTGGAATCATGTAATTTTTATAATGAAAATTTCGTTCCAATGATTCGTTTATAAAAATATTGAATGATATTTTGAGTCGAAAAATATCCTTGAGCATCACAGGCAATGATATTTAAAGGCAACGCAATGAAAATTCGTTTCGTTTCGGCCTAAAACTGTTCAAGTCATGCATTTTTTATAATTATTGTTGATTAATGAACAAACTATTTCAAATGAAAAAAATACATTAATGTGTATCACACACAATGAGATTCGAAGACAATCGGACGGATATTCGGTCCGTTTCTACCTACAACTGTTCAAATCATGCATTTGTTTATATCTATTGTTGATAAATTGAAAAAATTATATCATATGACAGAATTACATCAATGTGTATCACAGGCAATGGGATTCGAAGATAATCTGAGGGAAATTCGGTTCGTTTCTGCCTTAAACTGTTCAAATCATGCATTTGCTTATAAAAATTGTTGATCACTTCAACATATTATATCGGGTACCACTTTTCCATGATCACATTTCACCTCATTGCTCTAAACGAGCAATTTCGATGCATGAATATACTCCACAAAAACCCCTTCGCATCGAACCTGAGGCCTAACGCCACTAAGAAAAATTTTTACAGAGAATTAAAAAAAAAGGATTGGAAAAATCAACATTTTATTTGCTATTTGCAGCTCTATGAAAATTTAAGCAAACAAAAATTTGAAAATCAGCCCCGACAGTTTTCTTAAGAGTTCATAGTTGAATTTTTTCAAAAAAAGTAATTGAAAATCGATTAGGAATTAGGACCTACAGGTTATTTTGAACATTGTTTTTTCATTTCGCTCCACTGTGGAGCGTGGCAAGGCAGTAGAGTCGCATTTCACGATTACCGGTGAATTTAGTAAATCACTCAATGACGAGGACACCTCCGAGCACCTACAGGTACCGAATGGTGCCCATTTTAACCAGCACCCGGTTGATTCGCTCGAAATGACGATTCAAGACGTGAAGACCATTCATGCCGCGGTCTTCGCACCATGGCCGAAGCTCGAGATGACTTCGCTCTTTGTGCTGTCAAGACTAGATTTAATCCTCCAGGCTGGAAGGGTGGACAAGACCGCGCTGACTCCACTGACTTCACCTGCGAATCGGTAAGCGTTATGCGGGTTTGATGATGAAGCTTATGGTCTCTGAAAGAATTAGATGGTCGAGGGACATAAATGTGGGGCACGTTTCTGGTCAACTACAATATAAGTGACCAAAGTTGACAGACTATTATTTCAAATCTATTTTAGATGTTGACGATGTAACCTTCCACTTACATATGGTGCGTAAGTTGACACAAGTCTGTAACGCGTGTTATATATCTATAAATATTTTTAGAAACTCGCTAATACCGAACGAAATGGTGACTAGAATCACTATATTTTTTATAAAAATGCTGCATTTCATTTTCATGCTACACCTGTAGTGCCTGATGTGAAGCTTGTCTCACGTTCAGGACCATGATTTCGAATAAAGAATCCTTCAGGATATAAATTGAACTTAAAGAAACTTATACTGCTTCGAAAAAATTTAAGAGATCTAAAAATGAAACTCTTATGGCAACGGACTAAGCCGACAAACTGATTTTACATAACTGATCAACTGAATAAAACGTCTGTGCTCTTGATTAGATCTTCCAGATCAAAACCTGAATTCAAGTAAATGACCTGAATGCAACTCAGAAGGAAGCAACTGGCCACTTTTTGATGAGGTCCAAGATGTCAAAATGAATTGAATCTTGAATAATTCCTCACGGACTGACCTTGCAATTAATGAATGTATTACTTAGTCTAACTCATTTTTCAATGAAGCAGCCGATATCACAGCAGGAAAAACTACAACTGGAAGAATCATAAGAATAGATGGGCCAGAGAATTTTTATGAGAACATTACAATCAACTTTAGGGAATAGCAGACAAGATAACAAAAGAGTTCGCCAAACCTTTAGCAACGGGAACTTTCACTTCCGGTTTAGAAGATAAGAGGAAGCTTAAATCAAGAAAGTCAGACCAAAGATTCTCCAAAAACACAGCCTTAGCTTGAAACAATAAAGATACAACATTGGACGAAGATGGAAGTTCCATTGAGAAGTACAGAGGTGCAATCAGAGGTTATGAACAGGCCGACCTGACAAATATTCTCTATAAAAAGATATGTTCATAAATTTCTTGAGGAGTATTCATTTAACATAAACGAGGAGTGGTCACTTGGTCGTGGGGGCTAAGGCATGAGCTTTGGACCCACGCTAATGCCTGGTTGTGGGTTCGATTCCCGCCTCCCACTCTGGAAGAGCTTCGGCGGGCCACGGAGAGTCGTGAGCCCGGTACCTTTAGAGTTCTTTGAGTTCTCCAAGTATTAGATAGCTGTTGCTCTCGGTGGTTCGGAACCCACCGTAAACTGTAGGTCTCCCTCATCCCTGAGTTAGTGGTGAGATGTGCAAAGGAATAGAGAGAAGGTTATGCCGAGACTCTCAAAACCCGTAACAGGGAGAGAGTATAAACAAATATTCCATTTATCATAAACGAGATTCATAAAATGATTTTTCGTATGCATGGTCTTATGAGTCCTACTCTCCTATATTATAAAATTGAATGTTGAAATAATTTTATTTGTGTCAGTACGCAGACTACTCGCAATCCTCTGCTACGGTTCTGACGTACACCTCAGTGTCTCTGAGAAGTTTATCTTAAGTTCGTAAATCAATCTCAAGACTTTCTAAGGAATATTGTATCTTTAAAAAATGAGGAATTTATTTAGAAACATACGAAATCGAAATTGGCCATGAAGTTCTGTGCAGAAATTCTCAACGAAACTTTCTAGGAAAATTTCAACATTAGGAACTCTATGACGTCTCATATGACTTTCCAAATTCTATTCTTAACAACTTTATGAAGTTGAATTGATAAGCTTACTGGATTTGAAATATTAGATGAATCATCCTGCATTAAATTTTTACAAATAACTCATTTACGTTGAACATTATAAATTCTTGGGCATTCTTTTCATGTGGAGCAAAGTTTATGATAATATCTTCCCTGAGAAAAGTTTCTCTCGTTGAATTGTATTTGTTTATTCAAATTAGAACAATAAAAAGTTTGCAAATAATGAGAAATAATCTACATTTATCTACATACTCATTCATTCAAGGCAATAATAATGGAGGGAGAAATGATATATCTTGGTGACACAACAGAAGAATAATTCTAAGTAGCACTTATACAAAAATTCTTCATTTTGATACTAATTGATTTGTCCCATGCTTGAGAAAGATGAGGAAAATTCTTTCTCTAGCAGTCAATCTGGCAGTCATCTTCGATTTAATTGGTAAATATATAAATAGAATAGTATAGGTATTCGAGAAGAAAAAAACCTTTTTATTATTGCGACTTCATCCAAACTAAAAGATATCGTTGAATACGGTGCTATACAGTTTTCGAATCAAACCGACTCCCTCAACAGATAGCTTTGAAGTAGCGTGGAATACGTCAGTTGAAAGTCAAGAGAAACTCCGAACAGGGGTGAAAAAGTTTATTTTCATACAGTGTTTGGAATATTTGGAACAATAAATCTGGATGATTGGAAACAGTGAGATCGTAAAAAATAGAGTCAGTAACAAGAACAATGATATGAGTATTTAAGAAGATAGAAAGCGAGAAATTTTAAAACAAAATTGGAAGAGCAGAGTGTCAACACTTTTTCCGCATTTTTCATCAGTTTATCCAGATTATCTGAATAACCGTATGAGATATCATGGAAACAGACCCGCCGTTGGATTCGGCATTATTAATACATCGGAATCATAAATTGTTTTTAGTGAGAAATTTTTTTACAGCCTTCTATCTCCTGATTTCTAATTTTTCGAGGAAAATTTCCATCCAACAATTCTTTAAAACCTGACGTGCTAGAGAGCAATGAAGGTCAGATTCGGATCCAGCACGTGAAACGGCTCTGAATATGACATATCTCTTTCCATGAGCACATAGTTCACATTTTGGCGACCAGTTTAACCTGCCGTAGCTATTCATTTTGTCCAAAAATTCCGTAATGAATCAACTTGAAAGGCTTTGTATCTGGCTATTTCAACTGTCACTATCATTGCGAGAACCCTTAACTTTCTTTCGTGTTTAGTTTGGAAGAAAGTCCAAATTTAAGGAATCCAGCTAAAAGTCATTATGATTGTGAGGAAACGAACTTTTCGTGACTCTTTATTAGCAGATTTGATGAAATTCCTTGCTCTTACAATCAAGAGGATCCGAATAAGGCCACGTACATCAGAATAAATCTATTCTCGTATTTCACTGCCTGTTTCTAAAAGTCTCAGGTTAAAGCGTAGGTACCGGAGTAAGATATTGTTTGAAGTTTATGTGAAATGATTACCTTTGTAATCAGTTTCCTCAAATCATCTTCATTTGGATAGCGAAATCCTTGATGCCAATCATCAAAAATTTTTTTCTTTCTTGCTTAGCTTGAGCGGCTATGGTTGTCAATTCGAGATAATGAAAATTGACTTTTCTCTATCTCGTATTACCATTTTGTCCTTCATGCTTCGGAACCTCTGCGTCAGTACTATCAATAATCACCGCGTAGTTGCTATTGACTGTTTTTCTGAAGGATAAAAGATTATCCGTCACATCTGGGACACAGTGTGCATCTTCTAAATGTAGTTCTTATCGACCGCATGAGTTTGCACTTCTATGATAACAGTACCTTCACCTTGAACAAATGCAGTCTTAAAAGTAGCTAGACGAATCTTTTGATTCATTACAGGAGTAGTATAAGATAATTTACCCCGATACAGCACATGTGCGATGTCGCTTCTATTTCAATTCACCACTTCAAAGCTTACTACTCATGTCCTCATCATTAAAACCTTTCTGAAAATCTTCGTCACTCCCAAGCGGCGTGTGACGTCAACTTAGATTGCTCTTGAAGCCGAGAGTTTGTCGTGACGTTTGTCCTCATTTATCTTTGCTTTTTTGCTGCAGATTTGGGTTCGCAGTTTGACTGTTTACCTAATGGCGCGCCTATTCCTCTTGCTCCTCGTGAAAGACCTCCTTATTCTTCTGAGACCGAAAATTTTCCTGATTGGCCTGCTCTTCATGCTGAGCCTCCTCGTCGTTCCAGGTCTAGGTCTCCATCTGCAAGACATGAAGACATACGGACCTCAATTTATACTTCTACAAAGCCTCTTTCTCCTGATGGGCATGAATATGGAATGGAGCAAATGCGATTCAAAACTCCTCATTGTTTCAGGTCCAGGTCTCCATCTGCAGAATATCAAAACATACAGACGTCGATTGATCCTTCTAGAAAGCTCCCTTCACCTGACGGATATAGTTGTGGCATTGAGCAAATGCGATTCATCCGGTTCATCTCCAGGTCAAATCCTCGACGGATATTTGAACTTCGGAGATTCACTTTCCCTGAAGATAAACGATTGAAAAAAAAAATTTTAGGGGTCAGTAAACATGAGCCCCTAGAAAAACAAGAACAAATTGTATTAACATGTTCAGACGGTGACGTATTTGCTATATTAGAGGGTGCAAATCTTTTGGGTGGAATCTATAAATTTGATTCTAGCGCATACAGACGAGTGAAAATAAACATGCACAGTGGTAGGATTACTACGTTGACAAAAAATGAACTCTGGGAAACTCCAATAGGCCTTCGAACCAGTATCAAACTGAACTATAATGTAGAGTTTGTGAACCCTCACCCCAACCACATTTTGCCAAACCATTGATTCAATTCAAAAAGTGTGCAAATTCATTATTTTACTTTCTTTGCGTAAAATTTATATTCATAGTTTTAGCTGAACATAAAACTGCTTGTTTGAACGATAATATGTGACGTGCTACGAGAGAAGGGCCCTTAGCAGCAAAGAATCGATTTTCTGATTATGAGCACTTATTATAGTTTGAAACTTGCTCTTTCGATTAGTGAAATCAGAAAAATTTTCTGTGCAAGATTTCATACTCAAAAAGGCTTTTGAATTGGGTGTTCGGAACAGCGATCTTCCGGCTCTTCCTTTCTTCCTTTCTCCATTTCCTTCTCCTGTAAAATCTACGCAAGGCTGCTAAGGGCCCTTTTCTCGTAGGGCGTCACATATATTTTGGTTAAGGATACAAATTTAAAGCTGGAAAATTGGATTTCTTGCTTTAGGTTAACTGTTCCCGAGTTAAGATCTTCCTAATGGGAATATCCTCTATAACATTTTTTCAGAGAATTATTTCCTTCTTTTCAAGAATCCAACTTCTTGGTTGGAAGATTTTCTTTTCCGTTTTGAAACCAAGGATCTATGCTCTTTTCGGAAAGTATTGTTCCCAAGTATTTTTGAGACAGTAGGAAAACAAAACGTAGCAGGAGCAAATACCCATAGACTACGAGAGGCGCGCGCCCGAGCTTGGGACTGATTCCGTATCAAGCTCAAAGCGCGATCGCCACGGCCAATAAAATTAGTGCGTTACAATGCTGAGAGCTGCACGCCCTAAATTCTGACCTTTTATTGATCAAATTTTCTGAGAGAACGCACACAGCTACTCCAGCCTTGGGACTGATCCGTCCCTTATGTAGGAGATCCGAGCAAACCCACGAACGGAACGTGTGCACCCCATATTTTGGCACATAGAGTGTTCATGGAACCTCAGAGTTCTGAATGACTTTCTGTGAGGGTTCCGATAATTGCAGCAGTTCATAGTATAAACTCTCCTTGGGAAGCATGGAGAAAATAGAAAGATTCTTCCCTTCAACCGTTTTAACAGTGATCTTCCACAATGTTCTTCAGAAAGAACTACAGAAGAAAGGAATTGAAATTACTTCTTGATTTCATATCTAGAAGCATCAGTTTCTGAAAGGGGACACCCACGTAACTTGTAGTCACCGAAGAATGTATATCAAGCCAAAGAAAAGAACAAATTAAACGATCGATTCTTTTCCAGTACGAAAACATCACTTATCGAATGTTCCCTGCGCCAACGATTGTCTTTTGGCAGCGTGCCTGCGATAAAGAATAAAGAAAAAAAATTCCTTTCCTATACCGTTAAATCAAAGCGTTGAAATTTTGTCTTTATTATGTGTTATTCTGATTCTATACAATTTTTCATGTAATAGATTAAATAAAGGAATCGCATTGAGATAATGTTTGCGTCAAAACAAGTTTCATCAATCAGTTACAATCGAAGTTTTTGACGTTGGGTCATATGATACCCCTTCACAGGAACCCCTGCTGACACTTAGTCTAAGATAGTTGGTGCGCTGAGGTCGAGTCGACAGCCAACCTAATAGTACCTCCACTGCGAGGTCTCTGATTAACGCGCTTTTCTCAAAGAATATAGCATAAGTAGGGTCGGCTGTGTGCCTCAATGCAACAGTGCTTTTTCGGCTCTCTAAAACGTCACCATAAAATATTGCTTCTATAAAGTCCAGCACAGAATCAGTCACTAACAATCAGATTTCTCGACGAAATCTTGCCTACGCCTAGCAATGACCAGTCTTCCCTCTTCTTCATCAAACCTGTTTGAATACTTCAAACGAAGGATAGTTTTTATCCAATGTTGTCAGACGAGACCAAACTCTGACACCTTCGAGGCCCTACAAGGGTCCTTTTGTCTCCTACGAGACTACTTTGAGTGTTTTTACAAACTATATTTCTGACAACTTCGATTCCCTCTATAGGACTTCAGTCTTTTGTGAGACCACGTGGAGTGTTGCTTTCCAACTTCAGGGCCAACACCCTCATGGCCCTTCAACAGATTTTCAAGTCTCGTGAGAGTCGACGTGGTAGTCTTACTCAGAAGCTCAAACGTTGAGACCATTGTGGCCTACTGAGGTGACTTTCTATTCTCCTAAGAATTCTTGTGGAGTGTCATCTACGTATAAAATCCATCCACGCAGACACCATCGCAGCCTATTAATCGATTATTTTAGGTTCCCTGAAAGTACCTGTAAAGTGTTACTCATGAACTCCAATGCTGACGCTTGCGTTTTTTTTTGAGAGACTTTCTGAATAAATAATCAGCATATACTCTCACAACTAGAATGCTTCACAGAATAATGGTATCAAGGGTATACATATTATTCTGAAAAAAACGTCAGGTTCTCAAGCACAGAGCTGTAAAGAGCAACTAAGAGTTTCTTTACTGTTTAAGTAGACTTGGGCGTTTTACATAAAAATCAGAGAATAGTCCTAAACTTGAAGATTATATGAATGGAGTATGCCAAATTCATTTGGGAAAAAGAAACGCCATGGTAAACGATGACCTTTCCTAGAGAATCGATACCGAAAAAGTTGTAGTCTAAAGCGTGGTCATTTGGGAACCCGGAGCAAAGTGTCTCGACAAATGTGTATCCAATGCGAAGAAGTAAACGGACTATCCGAATCGATTATTATTTTGTACGGAGTATGTTCGCACAGAAGGAAAATTCTAGCAATCAGTTACAGTTATTTTCTTTGAGCTTCGGTTACACGATACCCCTTCCCAGAAATCTCCGCTGACACAAAGTCGAAGACAAGTGGTGCACTTGCGTTAAGTCGACAGCTAACCGATGAGTTCCGTCTTGTCACGACTCCTCTGATTAGAGCGCTTCTCTCAAAGGATTTAATACAAATAGGAGTTGTTTTATCAGTGACTCTTGTCATTCATGCATATATGCATTTTATTCATATTGTGCATCATTGATTGATTGACAGAGCAGTATTTCGCGACAGTCTTACCTCATCTATATCGAGGATAACGAGGGGAGCGAAGGCATTTGTCTCGCGTTCCTCTTATTGTCTTCCACCAAAGTCGGAAGCATATGGCGCACCTCTGTGGATGACGACGATGGACAGCGATAATTCAAATGTCATTAACTGGGAGACTGTAATGAGAAAAAACATCTCCAAGGAAAGGAAGTTTGGGAAAGAGAATGAAAATGAACCTGCCAAAAAAGCTTCAACCGGATGAACCGCTACACCTCTGAAAACTGAAAATGAATTCAAGACGTTTGAGGAGCTGCAAACTGGAAAAGGCGAGGACAGCATGGACACTGAAAACTGGAATCTCTCCGGATCTGGAGACAGCCATCATGGATTGTCAGACCAAGGAACGTATACCTTCAGGCCTCACAACAAAGCGGAACACGGATATTGGTCAAAGTTTTCGCGATTGTACATTACGATACGTGTGACTTAAGTGGCACATTTTGGCACGCCGTGTAGTTTGCGCCCGAGCGGTGCGAGGGTGATAATCACGCCGTGACAAAATAGGCCACTTAAGTCTCAAGTATCGTACAACATTTTATAGCACTGACT
>WSXT02127037.1:0-10801 GCA_011762715.2 Neuroterus valhalla
AGGGTTGGAGCTTTGCGTTTCAACACGCTCTACGAGCACTGAAAATCGAGTTTTCAATAGAGGCGTTATGAAAAAATGTTTTTTCAACTCAAGTGAATGGATATCTAGAAAATCCATTTATTTGAATGAAACAAATTTTTTCTCAGTGTATTGTAGTATGAGGTACATTTTTCAATTAGTTAATATTAAAAAACCTTTATAATCTCTGACCACAGATTTTTAATTTTCTGAGCTTCGCTTGGTTAAACAACTCTTGCTTTTGTTAACTGTAATAACAAAGTATAGGCACAATCCCCGATGCGTTTTGCTGCGTAACGACCCCCTACATACTCGACCGTGGCCGTCGGTCGAATTTAATCGAAGTGCTTCGGGTTGATTAAAAATTCCATCATCTCAGGTCTCTATCAATACGTAGATAGTATCAGGAATAACGGGAGAGAACCTCTTGCGCCTTTTGCGCTGAACAAAAATTTCAGAGAATACGTATCTGTACGCGTAAATCTCAAAGGCTCTGTCTATGAAGTATATATTGTACATCTTAGTATCTTACAACGACTACAGCAGAATGAGTTCGCATATTACAAATAATAAATTACCCTTTGCTTCTCTTGATTCCGTTGATTGCTTTTTATACGTACGTATTAAATAGATGTGGATAGAGAGAAAAAACTCAAATTAAGCCAAGCTCGTATTCGCTATATCAATTAGTAATTGTAGGAACGAGGGCAATAAAAAAATTCATTAAAAAGTATATAATAAAGTAATAAAAAGTCAATGATGTTTAGCTTCGAGTAGTCGCTGATGACAAATTATGGTTTTTCGACTAACAGACTACCTCGAAATTTTTTTTTCATTTTGTAAATATAGTATAGTATAGTATTTGGTATATATAGTATACTAAGTGAAAAAACCTGAACAAAATTTAGCTTGCAAAATTATAAACATTAAAGCATGAGATGATTGTTGTCAATCAGCTATGTTCCTAAAAAAAAAAATTTTTAACGCGTTTCCAAAAAAAAAGGTCATGAATATTATGTTCAGGTTTTCCGTATTCAATGTTTGAACAATTTTTAGGACTGTTAGGAGCATCTGTATGATTTGGAAGTATTTTGGAAGCTAGGTTGGTATAACATGAATTACCTACTGCAGAGAAGGATATCGATGAAGCTATTACCATGCAGTATACTCCAACAGTACGTTGGAAACCTTCATTACCGACTTCTGTTACCGACATTGCAAGGTAAACGAGAATGAGGTATATGTTACAGAAACCTTCCCTTACCAACATCAAGTACATTATCTTGCGAATCCTTAATAATATTTTTTTTTCAGTTTTTCACTTTTTCCACCATCTCAATTTCACTATTCCATGTAAAAATTGAAATCGGGATTTAGTAAGGTCCTGGATACTTTTTCTGATTTCAAATCGGACGCTGTTTGGGATAACAAAATTATGATTAATATCTAATCAACTTCGTGGGAGTAAATAAAAAAACTTCGTGATGGTTAAACATATGTCGACAGATGATTCTGCTTTACAGTGTAAATTTTTTTCCAGATCTGAGGGAACTATTACTACTTGATAACAATAACACTATGTTCCAATCTAATAAATAAAAATTTCTACTGGATTTTCAACGATAAGAGACTCCTCAGTGAAGAAAAAAATGTAATTTCAAACAAATTGTAAACATTTCAAATCAAATTGTGGAATTTCCAGGCGGAAATGATTAATGTTCAATCATTGGAAAAATAATTATAAATAGAAGAACAACAAATTTTTAAGAAAATAGTTCAATTTTCCACCAAACCAGATTCATACTAACAAAACAGTTGCAATTTTCACTAAAAACTATGAGAGATAAAAGAGATAAATGTAGGAAAAAAATGTGTAACAACAATGTTCTACTAAAAAGATGAAATTCATACCAAAAGAGAGGAATTTCGCACAAAAAAACTTGAATTTCTAACACACAAATATTAATATTTGTGTGTTAAAAATTCAACTGTTTGGCTATAATTTCCAACCAGATTGTTGGAATTTCGGAATTTAATTTTTCAAACAAACAAGATTTCTTAGTTTAGGAGAAAAAAAGCTTAACTGACGGGTTGTTGAATTTTAAAGCCGAAAGACTTGTTATTAGAGAAACAATAGAATTTGGAACTGAGTAGGATATGGCTTTTTAACATGATTTTTGAATTTCAATACAAAAAGATAAAATTTCTACCAACAAAAGACGGTAATTTCCACGAAAAAGTTCAATTCTTAACAAACAAATTTTTATTCCTTAAAGGAAGCTGCATTTCAATCAAAATGTTCGATTCTTTACCGAAAAAGACAAATTCTCTAGAAATCAGTCAACTTTTCAAACAAAAAACGTAAATCCTAACAAAAAAGGTTTTTTTCGACCATATCCTTGAATTTGCTACTAAACTAGTTAAATTTTCAACAAGAGAGTTGAATTTTCAACCAAAAAAGATATTTTAGGCAAGAAAAAACACAATTTCACCCAAATTGTTAGATTTCAAAAAAAAAAGAAAGAAGTCATCTACAAGCAATTGAATTTTAAAGCCGGAAACAATATAATTTTCGACCAAACAATCGTATTTTGAACTCGATTTTAAACCAGAAAGAACTACTTTTGAGAAAAAATGTTCAATTTTTAGCTGAAAAGAATGTAATTTGTACCAAAAAGGAGGAATATTCAGTAAAAATATACAAATTTTCTACTAAAATTGTCAATTTCTGGACAAAAAAAAACTGATTCTAAACAGATAGCAAAATTTGCGATCTTGAATATGAAACCAACTAAGTTATTGAATTTTCTACCAAAATAGCTGCATTAATAACAAACCAAAAAATTCAATATATAGGTTAATTTTGAACCAGGATGGATGACGTTTCAACAAAAGAGGTAAAAAATTTTCGACAAAAAATAAAATTTCTAACGGCAACAGACAAACTCTGATCATTTGATCTATAAAAAAAAAAAATTTGTCAAAAATACAAGATTGGAGCCTAACTGGACATACGTAACTTTCCTTGTCACACAGAATGAAAACTGTTAACAGTTCCTTAAAGAGCCCTAAAAAGAACATAATGTACCCTCTTGATGAGGAACTGTTGGGGCTCTGATGGGATTTCCCTATTATTGTTGTTGTCCGCATCAGACAAATTGTTATGGATCATGCCAGTTTGGTTATTCAAAGTTTTGGGGACTTTCTATCTTGAATCCTTTCATCCTTGTTGAAGAAAATTTGATGAGGCCCATAACAAAGATCCCTAATAACTCCCAATTAATGCCGACCTTGTTCACGCCATTTTTACAAATAAATATCATTCTTGTTTTTTTAATTCACGAAATCAGTCCAGCATAGCACGATAAATTTTCGAATGCAAAAGCTACTTGCTTCGTAAAATATAATCCATCTTGAGGATAACTGGAAGTCGTAAATTTCTACCGTATCAGAGATGATTTTACAAAAAGAAATAAGTCAAGCACTGACGCTGTCCAAATACAACAAAACGTTTTTTGTATTCAATAATCAATGCAAGCATGTTACGCTAGGGAGACGTTCAGCCGCCATGATATACCAGATTAGGTTAGATGCTTGCAATGAAAAAGGAGTCACGTGATCAGTAGCTATTCGCGCGCAATTTGAATCTGTCTCATTCAAAATTTGTCTGACCTATGACTTTTTCTTCTTTCCCTCCTAAGGAAAGGTGTCGAGGCTCCTTACAAAGCCCAGATATTAATAGGGACTATTATGGCAATTTCTACACGGGAATACGAGGCGATTAAATTCCTTCGACTATTAACAACAACAAAATTCTCACTATATTTAAAATTATAGTTCTTATAAAATTTTCAATTTTGCTCATTTTTATGGACACGTTTATATTACAAATTAAGCTACTTCAAGTATAATTCTTTTAGAGCATACAAAAATAATCTATAACGAACTTTTCCTGTAACATCTAATCTTAAACCTTCAAGAGACCAATCTCAACAACTTTCGAAATAATTATCTAATATATATATATATACCTTTTCTGGTTAGAACAATTTAGGCAATGCTAGAAAGGTTTACGAAACTTGAGTGTAATATTGCCAAGGATACTTATCCGGTGTATTTAAGTTTCATAGAAATCGTACACTTTGAAGTCACAGTAACCCGTAATTTTCGATCATTAACCAAAAAAAAAAAAAAAAAAGAATCACTCTCATGACTGACCCATTATGAAAGTTTCATTCTGGACCACGCGATCTTCTTAAAAGGTTACATAGATTCAGGAGATTAGCTGTCCCTGAATGAGAAAAAAGTATAAAATTATTAACATTAAGAGTTTTAACAGCTTTCCATACCAGACTTTTCTCTCAAATGTGATCATAACTTCTTTATCTGACTTGAACTTTGTTCACGACCGTATACCTGCAACCAATTTGATTTAATAACCGATTTCCTTAAATTGCACAAATGAATTTGATAGACTAGCTGTAGCTTCTTAAACAAATATGAAAGTTAAAGGTATACATCGACGTATAAACAAGGCGTTTTATGAAATTCCCTGACATTATCGTGACCCGTCATTTTTTTTAACATTCTCATATAATCTATAGGAGGGAAAGATACACGCCGCTGTAGAAGTTTTGAACGTTTTGGTTTAACAAAATTACGAAGAAACATGTGAAAATTCAACAAATCTATAATAATATGACCAAAATCCTATAATAAATATGATCAAAATTTCATTTTGTTTTTTAAAACATTTTTCTATAGGTATATTTTTTGTTATGAAATTGCGGTTGTGATAATCTGAACACGATTTCCTTATATAATCCATTAAAACGAATGAATAACTGTATTCAAACTAAAAGCGAGAGACGTCACATACTAGGGATGTTGATTTTCTATCGATTTTTGAATAAGTAGATTTTTTCGAAACGATTTCATCATCTTCAATTGTATCAAAATATCGACGGAAAATCTCAATATCCTTTCCGATTTTTTTTATTCACCCGGACCATCAGGACTCACTTTTTTTTGAGCTTTTAGATTAGTGAATCCTAGTAGAATGTCAATTTTTTTGGTTTTGTGGAAGTTTTCTGCAAAAAGGAATTCATGCCCACGTTCTTTAACGTATTTTTTTATCGATTATCGAAATAAATCCATTTTTGTAGAAATATCGATTTTTGATATAATCAATTTTTTCTCTCGAAAAAATCAATGTACAAAAATGAGAATCCGTTTGGTTGAAAATTCTACTCTTTTCATGTTGAAAATTAAACTATTTTGGTATTAGATTCCACTATACATATTTGGAGAAATCTTCTCTGTGAAAAATTTATGTTTATGAATATAAACTAAACTTATTCTTGGTGAAATTGGCCTTTTCGGTCAAGAATTCAACCATTTGTGTTTGTGCGTTAAAAATGTAACCTTTTTTGCAGGAATTTTCTCTCTTTTGGTAGAAATTTCATCTTTTTATTTGGATATTCAACAGTTTTTCATGAAAACTTGAATTATATTTAGTTAGAAATTCTATTAATTTGTTGATAAGCAGCTTTTAGTTTTCAGATGAAAAAATCTAGTCATGCCTTTTTTTTGTTTTGTTTAAACAATCTTCTTTAATTGAAAATCGAACTTTTCTGTCGGAAATTCAACTATTTGTTTGAAGAGGACCTTTTTGATTGAAAAATCATATTTCCAGGTTCAAAAGGCATCTTTTTCGGGCAAGAATTCAACCATGGTTCAAAATAAGCCTTTTTGTTCAAAATGAATATTACTGGTTAAAAATCCAACTTTTTTGTGAGGATTTCCTCTCTTTTGGTATCGATTTAATCAATCTAGTTAAATATTCAACAATTTTATTGAAAAAAATATCTAGCAGAGCTTTCTTCTTATTCTTCTTCTTCTTGATTAAAAAATATTTTCTGGTTAAAAATTCAATAGTCTTGTTGCAAATTCAATCATACTTTTGGAAATATATCTTTTTGTCGGAAAGAATCTCTTTTATTTTAAATTCAACGGTTTTGTAGAGAATTTGACCTTTTTAGTGAAAAATTTGTTAATTTGCTTGAAATTCGTAATTTTCTTGATTCGAAGACCTGTCTTGGTTGATGAAAATTCATCTCTTTTGTTAAAAAATCGTTTTCCAGTTCCATCTCTTTTGGTAGAAATTTCATGTTCTTAGTTGGAACTGCAACTATTGGATTATTAATGAATCTATGAAAAATTAAACAATTTGCTTGAAAATTAGTTGTTTTTGGTAGAAATCAATATTTTCGAGTTGAAAATTTAACTGTTTCGTAGAAAATTCATATTTTCGGTCCTGAAATTGAATAACTTTGTAGTTGATTCGTCTATTCGAATGAAAACTCAACGATTATGTTAGAATTTTCTTTTCTTGACTAGGGAATCTTTTTGGTTTAAAATTCGACTCTTTTCATGTTAAAAATTCAACTATTTTGGAAGTGGATTCCAGAAGTTGTTTGGAGAAACCTTCTATGTGAAAAATTCATATTTTTGGATAAAAAATTAACTGATTCCTAGAGAAATTGTCCTCTTTGGTCGAGAATTGAACAATTTGGTTGAAATTGAGCCTCTTCCCGAAAACCAATATTTGTGCTTCTGAGTTGAAAATTCAAACTTTTTCGTAGGAATTTTTTCTCTTTTGGTAGAAATTTTATCTTTTTATTTGAAAATTAAACAGTTTTTCATGAAAACTTGAATTCTATTTAGTTGGCAATTCGAATGTGTTAGTTGATAAGCAGTCTTTTAGTTTTCGAATGCAACAATCTAATGCTTTGTTTTCCTTCTTGACTAAAAAATCTTTTTTTATTGAAAATTGAACTTTTCTGTCGAAAATTAAATTATTTGGTTGAAGAGGAACTTTTTAGTTGAAAATTCATATTTTCAGGTTGAAACTGCAACTGATTTCTTGAGGATTTGTCTTTTTCGGCCCAGAATTCGACCATGGTTCAAAATAACCTTTTCCGTTCAGAATAAATATTTCTGTGTCAAAAATTAAACTTCTTTGTGAGGATTTCTTCTCTTTTGGTATCAATTTCATCTATCTAGTTAAACATATAATAATTTTATTGGAAACAACCTAGTAAATGTTTCTTCTTCTTCTTGATTAAAAAATCTTTTCTGCTCAAAAATTCAACTATTTCGTTGCAAATTCAATCATATTGTTGGAAATATATCTTTTTGGCGGAGAGAATCTCTTTTATGATAAATTTAACGGTTTTGTGGAGAATCCGACGTTTTTAGTGAAAAATTCGTTAATTTTCTTGAAATTCGTGTCCTTCTTGAGAACTGCAGCTGCTGGATTATTATTAAATCTAGTTTGGTGAAAAATTCAATTATTTTCTTGAAAATTATATTTTTTTTGTTGCTCATAATTTTTTCAATTGAAAATTTGATGAGTCAGTTTTTGTTTGATGAATTGATCTCTTTTGGTTGAAATCCTCATTATTTGGTTAAGAAATAATATATTTAGTTAGAAATACAATTTTTCGTTTATTAAACAATAATCTTTTCGGCCTGAAAATTTCACAATTTGATTGAAATTCCGTTTTTTTCTCTACTTAACAATCTCCCATGATTGGAAATTCACTCGAAATTTAATTTTCAAAATTATACCATAGTTCTATAGTTAGTACTTAGTAATATTTTCCTTAAATCTAGACAAAAAAATGTTACAATATCTGGCAAAAGCATGCGTTTATTTTCCCAACATTTCACGAGAAATGTGTTTCCAATATTCTCTTTTGTTAAAGTGACAATTTTCAATATAGAAGAATCTTTAGTCGACAGAGCTAAACATGATTATACCAGGATGAGTACCTTGTATTTATTCTTGAAACTTGCCTTGAAATTTAATTTTAAAAATTATTTATTTTATTAAGAATTCGTATTTTTTGGTCCTAAAACTTAGAAGTTTTTTTCTTAATTTCAGATTTTTCTTATCTTTAACGAAATTAAATTATTTTGTACAAAATTCGACTAGCTCTTATTTGGGCAGTTTTTGAAAATTTCTAACAGATTCCTGCAGGAGACTGGTGACCTCAGTGAGCAACTTAACCAATCATAATTCGTTTACAATGATAAGGGGTCGTCCATAAACTACGTAGCCGATTTTAGGGGGAGGGGGGGTTGTAAGAAATCCTACGGTCATCCACGGAAGGGGGAGGGAAGTTTCAATCAGATCTACGTAGCCTTTATTAAAACTTCATTAAATAATATAATAATAAAAGAACTTTAATACGTTATTTTAGATTGTAGAAAAAAACAAGTTCAATTTTTGTCACGCTGTAATTGCTATTGATAAAACTTGTAATTTAGAAATTACAGGGTGGCGATTCGGCGGACGATTTCAAATCCCTGGTTTTTGACGGTCAAGTTTTTCAATTTCCCCGGTCAACTAGAAGTTACAATAGTAACATATTTATATTTCTCGCCAAATGCTAACATTTATTTTTATTCAAATCTAAACATCCTTTAACACAACAGATCAACAATTGCAAAATAAATCAATTCTAAGAAGAATAGTCTAATTTTCAACATAAAAATATCATTTTTTTTACAAAAATTGGAACAGTTAGACTTACAATTTAAAAAATCAGTTAACAGATTTCCAACATAATCGTTCATTTTTCAACCAATGTGATGAATTTTTAAATAAAATGAATCATCAACCAGAACACTTGAATTTCAAAACAAGAAGATGGATTTTCAACTAAAAAGATAAATATTTACCTGGAGCACTTC
The DNA here is from genome assembly GCA_011762715.2 of Neuroterus valhalla. NCBI lineage: Eukaryota > Metazoa > Arthropoda > Insecta > Hymenoptera > Cynipidae > Neuroterus > Neuroterus valhalla. The sequence goes on from WSXT02127037.1 coordinate 8,779, forward strand.
AATGTTCAAAAATGCAAGCGAATATTCAAACAAAAAGATTAATTTCCAAAGAGAAAGAATCATTTTCTGAGAAGAATAAAAAGTTTTAACAAAATAGGCGAATTTCGATGTTAAAAAATAATTATTTTCAAACAAAACTGGAACCGTAATGAAGGAGTTGAGTTTCTAAACAGATAAATTAACTTTTACTGAAAAGATAAATCGTCAACGAAAATTGTATTTCTCAAATTTTGAATTGAAAAAAATAGATGTGTAACTAAAAAAATATATTTTTAACTGAAGCTGTGAAATTTTCAATTGGAATGAGTTAAATTTTCAAATGAAAAAAATTACTTATAACACAAAAAACTAACTTTCAACCAAAAAAAAAAACTAACTTTTTAAACAAGTTATTACATTTTCACAAAAAATGATGAAGAATCAATTGAAATTGTAAATGTTAAACTGAAGTAGTTGAATCTTAAACCAGAAACAGAAAGACGAATTTATTAACTGAAATGAGGAACATTCAACTAGAATAGTTCAATGTTTTGAAAAAAATTAATTTTCAACCAAAAAATACAATTTTTCAACAGATTGGTTGAAATTTGAAACATAACGATAGAAATTTTCGAACAAAAATGGAATAGTGACTTTTGGCTTGAAAAATTACTTTTAAACCAAACTACTTAAGAGTTTTTAACTAGATGAATGTTCGACTAAAATGGAAAATGTTTGATTGCATTACTTGAATTGTTAACCGTAAAGAAGAATTTTTGAAGAAGAATATTAACTTCCGAAGAACTAGGAACAATCGAGTTTCCATGAAAATGAAACAGTTACATTTTCAGTTGAAGTAATTGATTTCCAACCAAAAACTAATGAATTTCTAGGCATTATAATGAATCTTTAAATGAATCGATGATTTTCAATCAAAAAGTTTAATTTTTAAACATAAAGATTAATTTTATACAAAAAAGACAAGCTTCCCACAAAGTACATAAATTCTCAAAGCAATAGTTCCATTTTCAAGATTAAAAATCAATGTTTAACTGAATACTTGAATTTCCACCAAAAAAAGATGAATGGATTTTTACAAAGTAGTTAAAATTTCAACGAGAGGTGAGTTTTGAATCGAAATAATGCAACTTCAACAATAAAATTTGATTTTTAAGAAACAAGTTTATATTTCAAACAAAGAGTTGATTTTTGAACTAAAACAGGATGAATTCGCAATGGACAATGTAAAGAAGCTTTCTATAATATTTCAGAAATATTTCTTCTTCAGAATACTGCTTCAACTCTTAAGACTGCTTGAAGTACTTTCTTTATTCAAAATTAGGAAGAGGGGACTTTAATATTGTGACAAATTTTGAATTGAAGGAACGATTTTCAAAAGTTTCTCTCTTCTGAATGCGAATTGTAATTAATTTTTAAAGTTACGGTTCCATTTTTTCTTGGTTGTTAACCTAATACAGATTTATTATTATGATTGTTATATATTATTATTATTATTATTATTATTATTATTATTATGTAGAAAAATTCCCTGTTCTAAGTGAAATTTTACCTCTTCACTGAAACTCCCTGTTCCAAAATAAAAACTATATAATTATTATTTTCTGAAATTCCCTATCATCAATTCGATTATCAAATTCGAGTCAACTAAAAAAATTTCACAGAGCAACAAATTCGCGAAATTATTATCTTTTAATTAAAAAAAAATTCTTCCTCTCATGACGTATAGATATATTTAAATATTTTGAGAATCAGATTGAAAGAACGATACATTCTTCAAATCGAATGATAAGATCTCTTTTTGATTCATAAAAAGAAAGCTGTCATTATTCGTTTTTTTTTTTTTTATGTAGAATTCTTAGTATTTTAGGTTGAGTCAAGTAAATTCCCGGTTTTTAATGAAACTCTCGGTCATTTCACAGCCAATAAAATTCCCGGTCAAGTCGCCACCCTGAATTATTATCAAGTTTACTTTTAGTCGGAGAAACTACGTAGTAGGGGAGGGGGGGCATTGAAAATTTCTACG
>WSXT02127048.1:2881-24934 GCA_011762715.2 Neuroterus valhalla
TTTTGAATGAAACAGAATTATTGAAATTTTATTTATGGAAAATTCATTTTTTTATGTCAGTTTGCATTTTTGTGATAAAAAATGGTTCTTTTTGATATTTCGGGAAATTGATCCATCCTTTTGTGGTTGGAATTGGAAGTTTTTCTTTTAAATTATAGTTTTCGGATGCAACAGATTTATTGAAATTTTATTTCGTAAAAATTGATTTATTTTGATGGAAGTTTGTATTTTTATGATAGAAAATGGCTGTAAAAAGTTTAATTTCCAATATTTTTGTTTGAAATTTATTTTGGGCATTCTTTGACATCTCTTCTAAAGAATCAATTGGTATATTAGGTCTATTTTCCATTTTGAACACTTTGAAAAACTGTTAAATTTACGGAAAAATCAAAAAATTATAATCGTTAAATAATGGTTTGAATTTCATTTGAGGTATATCAATAACAAAACAGCATATGATCGAAAATTATTTGCATTTTTCATGTGTGAACATCTCAGATCGCGATATGAAGAGTAAAGCCTGATGACATAAGAGCGAGAATGAAAGTGAAGCGCGTCAGTTTATAGGATCAAGAATGCACTAAATATCTTTGTTAACAATAAATAATTGTTCGATTAGAGTTTATCAAAGATGTTTGCCTGTCAATCTGTCTTCAATTTAGGACACATTTACTAATTGTAAATGTTTGCTCACGCTTCTTCTGTGTTACACTGACCCCGTTTTACCAATGTGTTGACACTGACAACCCACGTATTTGAATAAAGCTTGTAAATGACGTTTTACGAGAAGCCCCTACAAGGGTGTGTCTTATCCGTCAGACCTCACGTAATACCGATAACCGAGTCACCTAGTGAAACTCATGCGTGAGTGCATGTGCATATAAATGTGCTTGACACGATATCCACACTGAGTGTAGATACTGCAGATGGTGTAGATTAATCCAGAGGCGCTCCACATTTGCAGAAAATTTTTCGACGTTATGAGATTTTCAATTCTCTTTGCCAATAAAAGAATTCAATGGTGTTTGTGAGTAGGTGCTCCTTATTAAGTAGCGGAGCCTCGACGACGGTATATACGCCTCCGTATCCATTGCGTCATCGGACTGAGCGTCTTACGCACGCTCACGCATTTAAAATTGTTATATGTGCTTTATACACAGAGATGAAAGTCTTGCGTATGCATTAAAAACTTTCATACACACAAAAGTTAACTTCACACGTCAATCACTTTTAGTGAGGCTGTAACCTTCGTTTTGATGTAAATTTTGCGTGAGGAAATGGTATGACAAAAAAAGATAGAATGCAGTGCAGTAAAATGTGCTGTAAAAATATAGCTTGTTACTGACAGGATGTCCATTTTAAGAACGCAAATGACGTTAGTTTGATGTTGCAGATGCAAATTCTGCTTCTGAAGCAATGTTTACTAATTTTGAGTCTAAAAAGATGCGATTGAGAGTAATACTGTAACAATTATCAATACTGTAACAATAATCAATAAAGTGTCCTTACATTTTTTACATACAATGTGCGGCCGTTATCAATAAAATTCGTTCAAACTTCTTCTCTTAGTTGTTCGCAGATTCGAAAAAATCTTACGTAAGAAACGTCTTTGATCACGTTTACTCCCTGTGTGAGTTATGTGATAACAGTTTCTCGTTGGAGGAAACTTCAAGAACAAACTTCAACAAAGCCTTTGAACGAGAAAAGTATGTTTTCAAACATTTCAACACTTTTATTTAAAAATTGTTGATCCCCTTCGACTGATTCTTAGAAAGAACTATTGTAATACGCATGATTGTTTCAGGAATATGGCATAACACACACCCTGCTATAGATTTACATTGCTGATTCAGAAACACAAATAATTCATGTTGTACAACTTGTCATCGTGTATGCTTAAAATAAAATGCGAGAAGACACGTAAGTTTCTGACAATGAGTCGAAATAAGCAAAAGGTACTTCATTGATGCAGGGAACACGCGATTGTGGTCAGATTTGTCAGGATAACGAAAGTTCATGTAGAGACTATACAGTGTAGTCGTGCCTGGTTGAACATTGCACAAGTGTAGGATGTACGGACGTCAAAGCTCGCACACGTACCATCACAGTATTCTGTACAGCAATGAGGCTTTCCGATGTCGTGGTTACATCCTGCGTGTGCGTCGGATGCGTTTACATTCTACAAAGTGTAAGTACACGCTTCGAGCCCTATCAACGAATCCGTTCGTGGCGTGAATCCTCAGAGAAGACTTACGGCCCCCGCTTGAAATTTCTCAGCACGCACCCTCATTAGCATACGCGTCTGTACAGATGGACTCGCTGTTTGAGTTCGCTGAACTTCTTCTAGATTCTGTGGAATTGTTCTTTCGAAATCTTGCTTTTGTCGTTTTGAATGGGTGAACAGGTTCTCGTGTGTCCTCGCGTGTGTCTTATCCCAGGTCTCGGGGTTATCAATATTGATCATCAAGACAATGAAGCATAGCTGTATTTTGGAAGAAGTTTCATGGAGATCATCTTCAAACGGGAACATCTTCAGTTTTGGAAAGATTTATATGAATATCGTGTTGAATTGTTCTAATTTTACAATTTCTGCATTCTACAGTGTTTTTGCCGTAAACCCGAGCGTAAACCACTAATTGTCTGAAAATCTGTACATGCGACCTCGAGTAGGATCCTAAATTATGCGTTAACATCTTCAATAAACGTCAACGATCTGAAGGAGGCTTTACCCTCCATATTGCGATCTTAGATTTTTAGTGAACATTGTTCACCCTCCTCTCACTCGTATAGTGCTTACATGCTCAAATCTCTCGACGAGGCCTATAGGGTCATACATATTTCTATCAAAATAGACGCGTTTCACTTTTATGTAATCCAAGGCATTTATCGCTCTGACACAGGCCTAATTTACCATATCGCGGTTATGATTATCGGTATTACGCGAGGTCTGGCGGATAAGATAGACTAAAATTTTGCGTGGACCAATGATTCCAACTCCCTGAGCTCTGACGTTAGCTTTACTTTTCGTATCGCGGTTTAAGATGTTTACATATCAAGCTGTGGTCAATGAGTGTGTGAAAAGAAATGAAACGCAATGAAACTAATAATTCGGTCTTTCCAAAATTAAAAATTAAAATGTGCCACCATCCGGCACGGAAATTTCAAATTTCGCTGTCCCTGAAGTGTCTGAAAACTATCTAAAGTCCATAAAATGCGTTGCAAAAGTTTTATCCACTCTACAGGGTAAGTTGCCCCTCCATCTCCCTAAAACTTTCCATTTCCGGAGAAGGAAAATTAATATTTTTTTCGAAATTCGAATATTAACACGCCCCAACGGGTACTTCAGAATCCTATTTTGATTAACATGAGGAAAATTTTGATTTTCTAACAATTGATCTCATACACCAGAGTTTGATCCGAACGTGCCAAGTTATTCAAAGATTGAACTGGAGTACCTACGAAATTGAACGATACTAATTATTTGTATCCCCCCCCCCCCCAGCACCTAAATATGACCCATGAAATGAAAAAAACTATATCTTTACGTATTATTGTTACTTTTTAGCAATTTCCGAAGACTTTTTCATACAAATAATAATTACTAATAGGCATTTTGGATATTTCTTTTGAAAAATTCTTAATTGCTAAAACAATTGTAACTTATTTAAACATTTATTGATTCTTAACAAATGCAAAAGATAATCGTTTTTTTCTGATTGAAATGTGGGAGTTGGTCATTGTTTGGAGAAGAACATTTTTAGGAAATATTTGGTATTTATTTGGACATGTATTTATCTATTTAATGTTTTTTTTTAAATATTTGAAACTTGAGCTAGTGTTGTACACTGTTCTCTCAAATTCGAATTTTGTGCTGTTTTTCGTTGAATAATTATATAATTTTGTTACGTTCCATCTAATTTTTAACAAATTTCCATTCATACAAACAACTTTTATTTGCATGAGCAGTTTTTTTTCGATGACTCAAAAAAATTCAATAGAATAGAATTCATATAATCATCTTTCTGACTGCATAGTATGTGAGAAGAGTATTTTAACCATTTTTTTATTGTTTAAACAAATATCCTTCGTTAAAACAATGATTTTTGTAATAATATTTCCAAGATTGTATTTTCTGAATTGAACATAATATTAATGGTTACGAGGAGTCGTATTATTATTATTATTATTATTATTATTATTATTATCATTTTTGTCAAAAGCTTTATGGTATTGTTTATGCAATCAATTATTGTTTTCCTGATTCTAATTCCATTTAAATTGAGTATAGATGGTTTTCATATTTTTTGATGCACTATGAAATAAATCGTAAAGTAATAACCGAGTTTAAATTATAAAATTTTATTTATTATTGTATTTATTATTTTTTCGCAATTTTCGGCATAATTATATTATAAAAATAGCACATTCACTGATGCAAATTATAATAGCTTTATGCGATTATTTACAAGACTGTATTTACTACGTATAGTAAAAAATGATAGACAACATTTTCCATTCATCATAGATCCACATTTTTTAATAGAAAACTACTTGAACAAATAAAAATTGTTTAAACAAGGATTTGACGTCTAAACGGAAGTTACTACTCCTTGGAAACATTTAATATTATGTTTAATTCAGAAAATACAATTTTAAAAATATTTTTGGAAATTAAATATTTGAACAAGTTATATTGTGAAATATCCATACTCAATTTGGAGTAAATTTGAAAGAAACACAAAAATCAATTTTTTTAACAATAACATAAAGCTTTTGGCAAAATTTACTACTCGTTCTAATCATTCAATATTATGTTCAATCCAGAAAATACGATTTTGAAAACATTCCTGGAAAATAAATTATTTAAATGGATAATATTTGTTCAAACAATTAAAAAATGGTCAACATATTCTTACGATACACTATACAGTCAGAAATATGATTATCTGCGTGTATTTTATTTCATTTTTTTTCAAATTTATGAAAGAGAAAATGCTCGAGCCAATAAAAATTGTTTACCAATTTGAAAAAAAACTGGATATCTCTGGCTTGGTTTTCAAAAATTTTGGAAAAAAGAATAAATAATTGTTTGAATAATAACATAATGTTTAAAAAATTGCATTTCTACAAAAAATGCCAAACTATTACATTTTAATCAGTAAATACGATTATTGTTTATATTTTTTGGGAATGAATAATTGTTGGAATAATTTGAATTTGTTTGAACAATTAAAGATTGTTAAAAAAAATTTTGGGAAATAATCAAATTGTCTGTTAATTATCATTTGTATGAAAAAAAACGACAGTGAATGCTATAGAAATAACAATAATACGTAAAAATGTAGTATTTTTATTTTTTGGGTCTCTGCTATGGGTCAAAGCAGAGGCTTTGGGTATTTCTCTTATGCATTTTTTCATACCATTTCATTTCATAGACACTCCTCTTCAATCTTTTGAAATCTCGACACATTAAGATGAAACCCTGGAGTACGAGTTCAATTTCTTTCGAAAATTAAAAATTCCTCCATGTTAATCCAATAGGATTTTTAAGTGCCCGGTGGCACGTGTTAAAATTCGATTTCAAGAAAAAAAAGCATTTTCTTTCTCCGGTCATGGAAACTTCTGAGCGGGTGGAAGGCTTGTCCTGTAGTTTGAAAATCGGGTTTATTGGAGCACCTTAATGCTCAAAAATAAAAAATTGGATGAGTTTAATTGTATATGTATCACTGTTTCTCTTCTACCCTCCATATCGTAATCTGAGATGTTTGCACACCAAAATTGGATAAGTTCATTTGACTTTGTTCTTCACCCTCCATATTGTCAGCTTAGATGTTCAAATTTCGAAATTTTCTGATTTTGAGTGAAATTCACTTTCATCTCCTCTGTAACCCACATCTTTACCAGTCAAACTGCATCCTGCCTTTGCCTCACACTCTCTCGCGTTGAGATCAATGAATCGCATTATTGATTCCTTTTTCGGATTGCGATACAGAGAAGATAAGAAGCAGAATTACTAGGATTGAATACATACATAGATTTGTCACTTTAGGCTCTCGCCGAACGCGCAGATATCCGTCGCGTCGCATCTGAAGACGTAAACGAATGCGTTTCTGATCAGTGTTGATAGATAGAGGAAGAGAGAAAGGAGGTGCAACTCGAGTTGGAGAAAGGACTGAGAAAAAGAGAGAGAGAGAGAGAGAGAAGTCAAGGGAGGACAGGGAGAGAAAGGTGGAAAGGAATCAAGCGGTAGAGAGAGGAAGAAAGAAAGAGAGCGAGCGAGAGAGAGAGAGAGAGATGGATTTGGCCGATTGTGCGGAAAACGGGACGATCGGCATTGAGCAATTCGCCAAGTACGGCGGCGGCACGATGGAGCCGTCCGATTTTGCCAAATAAGGGATTATAAATGCACGTCTGTCCAGTATAGTATCGCGTTGTAATAAGTCAATAGAGTCGCTTCTGGGTGAATAAAGGTGGATCGGGCTTTTGCATGGGTCGTGTTCGACCCCGATTTGGGTCCCTAGTTCTGGTACTCGAGTTTATGATGGAACAGATGGTTCAAATTAACAGCGACAACTCTTCCGAAAGACACTGTATCCGCCAAGTTTCCACTTTCACTTATGTTATTGTTGGATCACTTTTTGAACGAATTTCAAGATAAAGACAAATTTCCGTGCCGTGGGACATGCGGTGGATGTTAATGACCAGTGTAAAATTTATATTGGGACGTTCACGCGGGCTAGTTGCTTTGCTGGATTGATAGCGCCATCGTGTGTAGAAGAGAAGGAGAGAAAGTCGTCGTGAGCGCGCGCATGAGAGTAGAAGAGGAGCAGACGAGCTATAAGCATGCTGCTGGTGGTGGGGGACGCCCTCCGCTGGTCTCCAGGTTTCCCTCTTGTGCTCTTTCTTTCAGCAGCTGTTGAAGTATGTAAAAAGACTTGCGGAAAATCTCCAGATCAATTGAGAAAACTTCTTCAGATTTTTTCTGAATTTCTTTTGATTCTTTCAAATTCTCCTCTTAAATTATTTTCTGAATTCCTCTTTCATCCCTTTTTTCAAGAAACTTCCACTTTTCTCGTATTTTTTCTTCAGTTAAGAACTAAATGAATGCTCTACGACCTGAGCTACAGTGGCTCAGTTTGTAGAGCATTCGTCCGGATAACGAAAGGTCCTGGGTTTTGATCCCAGCGGAGCAAGGAAGTCAGTCCTTTTTTTAGGGAAAGCTGTATTTAATTTTTTGATCGAAAAGATTTTCATAAAGACGTAAATACGTTTCGAAGATGATCAAGATTTATGCAATAAGAATCTTTGAAAAAATCCTATTGTTAATGATATTATTAAAAAATTCTACTTTTCGGTTAATGGTTGGAAGTTCATCGTTTTTAGTTGAAATTTCAACAATTTTATTGGAAATTCATAGTTTCGTGTTCAAAAATTCGAAACCCATGTCGAAAATTTGAATATTTTGTTGAAAACTTATCTACGTATTTTGTTGGAAAGTAATCATTACTTTTGAAAACTCAAGTGCTTCGGTCAAAATTTCTCTTTTTGAATAGAAACTCCTCCTCTTTCAGTTTGACAGTTCTTCTCTATGGATTGAAAATTTAACTGACTTCCAAAAAAAGAAGGTTTTTTTTGGACTTAAAATTTGATTATTCAACTAAAATCTTAATTGTATTTGGTTGAAGTTTAATGTGTTTTATTGAAAAAATAAACTTTTTGATCGAAAAATCAGCTTTCTTGGTTGAACGTGTAACCAATTTGTTTAACATTCATTCTATTCGTTGAAAATTCGACTATTTCGTAGATGATTCATTTTTTTTTTAATGAAAATAATTTTTTCGACTGAAAAACCAACTAATTCATCAATGATTGGAAGTTTGTCGTTTTCTTTGTTGAAATGAAGCAATTTCTTCCTTTTTTGTTGGAAACTAATATTCTATGCTTCCTAATTCAAAATTCACCTACAAGGACAAAAGTCTAATTACGCAGATGAGAATGTATTTAATTATTTCGAAATCGATCTTTTTGGTAAAAAATTTTAATATTTTGTTTGAATTTTTAAAAAATGTTTTTCCCACTTCAAAATCAACAACCCGATTCGAGATCCGATTTATTCTAGTTGAAAATTGATCGTTTCTATTCAAAATTGGATTATTTGGTTGAAAAATCGGCCTGGTTGGTCATAAATTCTATTATTCTCGTAGAAAATACAACTGTTCCCGAAAAATGTTGCCCTTTTGGCTTGAAATTTGGACGATATGGTTGAAATTGGTTTTCTCTTTATACTGAAGAATCTTCCGTGCTTAGAAATTCCAACTTTTTTGTAGAAAAATCATCTTCTTGATTCGAAAATTTCGAAAATTAACAATTTCTCTCTTTCTTAATAAAATAAATCTGTTTTTCATTGAAAATTGAAACCATTCCTTGTTTGAAATATCAGATATCACGTTCTTCTTGAATGATTTATCTTTTTGCTTCAATTTAATATTTTTTTAATTTCAGATTGAAATGTTTCTTCGGTTGAAGAATAAACTATATATTTTTTTTCGTTGAGAATCAATCTTTGATGAATCAACATTTAATCATGAATCAACAATTAACTTCTTTCTTGAATTTTGTGGAATTTTTAATTATTTCGTCATAAATGCAACTATTTCGTTGAAAATATGACTACTTCTTTATTATTTTGAACTGGAAATTCAATCGCCTTCAAAAAAATTCCCCGTTTTAGCCCCGAAGCCGAAATTCGGTTAAAAGTGCAACTGTATTTTTTTTTCTTTCGACAATTTAGTTGAAAATTCAACTGTTTTGTTAAAAATTCATACCATTCTCTTCAAAGTTTAACTTGCTGGAGAAAGCTGAAACTTTTTTATTGATGATTAATTTTTTGTTGTTGAAAGTTCAACTATTTTGTTGCCAAATCATCTTTCTGTTTGGAAATTCATATTCTCGGGTTTACGCATTCGAAGAATTTGTTGAAAATTCAATCTTTGTGTTAAAAATCGAAGTTCCTGTTGAAAATTCACCTTTTATTGTTTGCAAATTCAACAATTTTGTTGAAAATTCGTCTTATTGAAATGGAAATTCATCTGTTTTGGATGAAAAATGTGATTGTTTTCTAAAAAATGTGTTTTTTCATCTTGAAAAATCAACTTTCAATTTGAAAACCCAACTGTATTTTATTAGCGTTCAATTTTTTTTGTTTCAAAATCCAGCTATATGATTGAAAAATCAGCTTTTTTCTTTAAATAATGCATGTTTTTTTTAAGGTCATCTTTCTCCTGGAATATTCTTCTTTTTAGATTGAATACTCAACTCTTTTGGTGAATCTTATCTCCTTCAGTGAAAACTTAATCTTTCATGGTTGAAAATTTAACTATTATATGAGAAATGTAATCTATTTTGACTTGAAATCTAAAGAGTATCATACTGATTCCAGTTGTGGTACTTGTACATCAATGTTATTTACAAGAATGTATTCTCCTATTTCCGTGGAAAATTACCCCATTTTCATGTTTTATTTTTAGCGCTCATCATAGAAATTCAACATTATATTGCGGAACCAAGCATTTAAATATAAATAAACTTTTTTGTCCAATTTATCTTTTGCCTCAAAAATAACAAAATGGTAAAAAATTCAACTACCTTAGTAGAAAATCTAGCTTGTTGAGTGGAAACTCAAGATATTCATTTGAATATTGAAATATCATGTACAAAATATCATTTTTCGCGAAAAATGATATTTGTGGGCGAGGGATTCGACTTTCGCGCAGAAAACTGATCTTTTTGGCTTGGGAATTCAACAATTTGATGTGAAATCAATTATTTGGTTATAAATCATCTTCTTTTGTTGAAAACTCATATTTTTGTCCTGATAATTCAACTGCTTTGTAGAAAATTCGTCTTGTTCTTTTGAGAATTCAGATATTTCATAGAAAGTTGAACTATTTTTTTCAGAAAATGTAGGTAGATTCCCAAGAATTGAACTATTTATTCGAATATTGAAGCATTTGGTAGAAAATCGAATCTTCTGTTCGCGAATATTGTTTTTTATAGAGGGTTCAGCTTTAGTGAAGAAAACTAATCTTTTGAACTTGAAAATTTAAAATTTTAACATGAAATTAACTATTAAACTTTCGTGTACAAAGTTAATCTTCCCATTCTCTTTTTGTTTGAAAAATTTAACAGTTTCTTGAGAAATTTACCAATTTATTAGAAAATCACATCTGCGGGTTGAAAATCAACTGTTTCGTTGATAATTTTACAAGAAATTTTAGTTAGTAAAATATTTATTGTTTTGTTGGAAATCCGTATTTTTTGTGTTTACACTTAGAAGTCTTTCTTTTAATTCGGATTTTTTTAATAACGCTAAATTATGTTGTACAAAACTAATAATTGAAAAAAATGAGTTTTTCAGTGCTTGGCAGGACCAAGTTTTCTCTTTACCTTCTTAAAGACGAAACTGCAGGAGACTGGTGCCCTACTCAGTGTGTAACGTACCCAATAATAACTCTTTCTGTCCCGGCTTTCCCATGTCAATTCCACTTTCAAGTTTTTACATATCAATTCCTTTTTCTCCAGTATTAAAACAAGGCTGTAACCAAATGAGTTACGCTTACCCCGAAAGGGACTTGGCTTAACTTTATAATAAATAATAATCCTTTATTCTTCACATATTTTCTCCTCGTTGACTTCACTTATAGATTCATTTAGTGGTTATCTTTTTTTGAAAAAAAAAATGCTAAATAATAATTAATATATAATTACCTGGTACCATACAGCCTTCAAAAAACTCAACACTTCTTTTCGTGTCAAATGCCATTCTGTGTATAGGAGAGTAGGACAGGATCCTAAAATTTTATGAAAGCATAAAATTGAACGATCATTATTTTAGGCAGGTGTCTCATGATTAGCAAATTGGAGCGTGCTTTGAAGTTGGAACAAAGTGTTCACCCATCAATTTCAAAAATTATATTTCAGCAGCTGCAAGAAATGTTTTGGCTGCTTTACTCTATCCCTGACTTAATCTATGTTATTAACTCTGAGATCCTTGTTTAGTAAATTTAGGCGAGTGAATAATTTTGCAATAAATTATCTCAAATCAGCAAAACTATAGGATTATAAAAGTTTTAGTTTTTTGTGCCCTTTTGGTTTTTCCACTTTCTCGTTTATTATTATCCTTTTACCGATGATGCGAGTCATCAACGTGGGAAGCGAGGTTGATGTTGCTTTCTTAAAAAGGATAACTTGGTAATGTCACGGTCTGACACACATTCAGGCTGTTAAGGTGATCAAAACAATATGTGGTGGTTGAGCATAAATTGTGTGGTTAAGTATAAATTGTGTGGCTTTTTTCTGCATATTTGTACATTTTAGTTCAAATTTGCTTATATTACCAGGGTGGCTACTTGACCGGGAAAAACCGGGAAATGACCGGGAATTTAATTCAAAAACCGGACATTTATTTGACTCAAACTAGACTATTAAAAATTCTACCGAAAAAATATGAGAAATAACCGCTTCCTTTTAAAGGATGTAACTTTCCTTCACTCCGATTCTCAAAATATTTAAATACATCGATACTTTATGAGAGGAAGAATTTTTATTTTTTCCCATTATAAGAAAAAAGTTTTGCGAATTTGTTGCTCTGAGATTTTTTATCTGACTCAAATTTTATAATCAAATTGATGATAGCCCAAACATACAGAACAAATTATTATTTAAATTTTCTGTAAAAAATGTATTTATCACATTTTATGTGCTTTTCCTCATTTATCTGACTTGAGACAGGGTATTTCAAAAAATAATTATAGTTTCTATTTTAGGGCAGGAAGTTTCAGTGAAGAAGTATAATTTTGCTTGGAACGGGGAATTTTTTTCATGGAACGGGATTTATCAAAACTAATTATAATTCGGAGTTAGAAGAGAGGATTTTGAGAAACTCATTCCTCCAATTCTAAATTCGTCACAATTTTCCCTCTTCTCAATTTTAAATAAAGAAAGTACTCCAAACAGTCTTTGGAGTAAAAGTATTATTCCGACGAAGAGATGTCCCTACTTGTTTAAAATTTGAACTTGTTTGTTGATAGATAATTTTTTATGATAAAGTTGTATTGTTTCGATTCGAAATTCACCTCTGATTGAAATTGTAAGTGCTATGTTAAAAATCAATTCATATTTTTTCGGTGGAAATCCAAGAATTTAGTTGAACATTGATTTCTGTATCTGAAAGTTAAAGCATTTCTATCAGAATTTATGCACTTCATGGGAAATTTGCCTTTTTTGTAGAAAATTGTTCTTTATGGTCAAAAATTCATTTTTCTGCTTAAAATACATCTATCCATTCGAAGGTTAATCATTATACCTTAAAATTCATCAGTTTGGTTAAAAATCAATTTCTTCGACTGAAAATGTAAGTGTTTCATTTTTAGTAGAAAATTGATCTTTTCTAGTTCAAAATTCGACAATTTGGTGAAAATTTGTCTTTTTGAAATGTGGATTCAATTATTTCGTTGAAATTTCACAAATTTTGTTGAAAAGTCGGTTTTTTGTAAAAAATTATCTTTTCCTTCGGTAGTTAATATTTTTCCTCAGAAATTCTTCTTTATGGTTAGCAGTTCAAGTTATACATTAGGGTGGATCTAAAAACGGGTTTTTTCCGTAATGCAATTCTAATGGCGCGGAAAACTTGCGCATAGGACCATAGGCATCATTATAAAGGAAAAGGTTTAAAAAAAATTTTTTTTGCAATTTTTGCAATCGCGCAGAAGGCTCAAATTTACCAAAAAAGTCATATTACCAGTAATTTTCAAAACTATACAAAAATTGCAAATAAAAATCCTTTTCTGTTTTGATAGTGAAAAGGAAGTTATTAAGAGTGTCCTTATTGTATACAAAAAAAATTAGACCCATTACAAAATGACTGAATTTTGGCAAGAGGCCTAAAGTTGCGAGTTGTTTCGTAAAAAAACGATATCTCATGATTTTCGACGATTTTTAAACGTATGCCAAAACCCATAAAAGTGGTCTTTTTCCTTCTTAATGATTTGCAATTTTTGTATATTTTTGAAAATTACTGGTATTTTGCTTTTCTTGGTAACTTCAGGCCTTCTGCGCGATTTCAAAATTTGAAAAAAAAATTTTTTTTAATTTTTTTCCTTTTTAATGACGCCTACGCGCAAGTTTTCCGCGCTATTAGAAATGTATTGCAGAAAAAACGCATTTTTCGATTCACCATATTTTACAGTTAAACATTTTTCATTTTGGTCGAACATTGATCTAGTTGAAAACTCTTATGATTAGTTTATAAATAATTTTTTGAGCCAAAAATATCATTATTCCATTTTTGTCTGAAAATGTTCATTTTTGTAGTTCAAATTTCAACCATTTTGTTGAAAAATTATATTTTTGGTTGAAAATTAATTTTTTTTCAAAAATTGAACTATTCTTGTTAAATAATCATCATTTCTGTTCAAAATTAGTCTTTTTGGTTTACAATTCGACTACTTTAGTTAAATATTCACAATTTCATTTGATTCTTCATCATTTTTTGTAAAAATATAGTAATTTGTTCGATAGTCAGTTTTTTTGTTTGTTAAGAGCTAGATTTTTTGTTGAAAGTTAGTTTTTTTTGCAATGGGTAATTTTTTAAACTGAAAATTCAACTTATTCCCATTGAAAATTCCATAGTTTCAGTTGCAAATTAATTTCTTTAGTTAAAAATCCATTTTTTTTATTTTAAAATTTGAGTATTGAGCAAATTTTTTGTTCACAATTTTTCTTTTTAAGTAAAAGTTAATTTATCTGTTTAAAAACTCAAGTCTTTCAGTTTTTCATTTATTTAGTTAAACATTAATTTTTTCATTTTAAAATTTCAGTATTCAAATCTTCGTTGACAATTTATCTTTTTCAGTCAAAGTTAATTTGTCTGTTTGAAACGCAAATCTTTAAATTGTTAATTTGTTTAGTTAAACATTCATTTTTTCTATTTAAAAATTTGAGTATTCAAATCTCCGTTGACAATTTATCTTTTTCAATAAAAGTTAATTTATCTATTTAAAACTCAATTCTTTCAGATGAAGATTCTTTGTTTTAGTATATTACTCTCTTGCTTGGTTTGAAATTGTTTTTTTAAACTAAAAATGTTACTGTTCCATTTTTTGTAGTAAATATTTATTTTTGAGTTCGAAATTCGACTATTTCGTTGAAACATTATGTTTCGTCTTAGAAAATTATTCTTTCTATTTCGGTATTAATCTTCTTGTTTGAAAATTCACCTTTATGGTTTAAAATTGATGGCTCCAGTTAAATATTTATCTTTCTATTTGAATATTTATTTTCTTGATTGAAAAATGAACTAATAGTTGTAGATCCATTTTTTTGTAATCGTGAATTGATTTTCCTTAATTCTAAGTTTGAATGTTCCAATTTTCGTAAAAAAAATATATTTTTTTGTTGAAAATTTAAGTATTTGTCTTAAAATTGATTTATCTTGCAATGTGTGATCTGTTGTGATTAAAGAATGTTTAGAATGAACGTTATGAATGAAAATGAATGTTTCAACCATTTTGTTGAAAAATTATATTTTTTGGTTGAAAAGTAATTTTTTCTCAAAAATTGAACTATTTTAGTTAAATGATCATTATTTCAGGTAAAAATTAGTTTTTCTGGTTTGAAATTAGACTACTTCATTTAAATATTTACAATTTCATTTGATTCATCATTTTTTCGTAAAAAATATAGTGATTTGTTCTACAGTTAGTTTTTTTTGCTTGTTGAAAGTTAGTTTTTTTGTTCAAAATTAGTTGATTTTTGTCGTAAGTCATTTTTCAAACTGAAAATTTAACACATTTGAAAATTCCATAGTTTCAGATAAAAATTAATTTGTTTAGTTCAATATCCATTTTTTTAATTTTAAAATTTGAATATTGAGCAAATTTTTTGTTGACAATTTATCTTTTTCTGTAAAAGTTAATTTATCTGTTTAAATTTGAAATCTTTCAGTTTCTCATTTGTTTGCTTGAACATTAATTTTTCTTAATTTTAAAATTGGAGTGTTCAAATCTTCAGTGACAATTTATCTTTTCCAGTAAAAGTTAATTTATCTGTTTAAAACTCAACTCTTTCAGATGAAGATTCTCCGTTTTAGTATTAAACTCTTTTGCTTGGTTTGAAATTGTTTTTTTTTAAACTAAAAATGTTACTGTTCCATTTTTTGTAGCAAATACTTATTTTTGAATTCGAAACTCGACTATTCCGTTGAAACATTATGTTTTTTCTTAGAAAATGATTCTTTCTATTTCGAAATTAATCTTCTTGTTTGAAAATTCACTTTCATGGTTGAAAAGTGATGGCTCCAGTTAAATATTTATCTTTTTATTTGAATATTCATCTTCTTGACTGAAAAATGAACAATAATTGTAAATCCGTTTTTTTTGGTAATCGTGAATTGGTTTTCCTTAATTGTGAGTTTAACTGTTCCAATTTTCGTTAAAAAAATTATCTTTTTTGTTGAAAATTTGAGTCTTTTTTTCAAAATTGATTTATTTTGCAATGTGTGATCTGTTATGATTAAAGAATGTTTAGAATGAATGTCATGAATATAAATGAATGTTTGCGTTTTGCGATAAATAAAAATATGTTACTTCTAGTTGACCAGGAAAATTAAAAAACGAGACCGTGAAGAACCGTGATTACAAAAACAAATTTGAAAATTTGCCCATATTTTAGGATATTAGCCATAAATGATTCGAATTCAATTTTGTCATCCAGGTAATCCTAAAAGTGTCAGATAATTGTTTTAAAGATTTTGGTATATGAAGCTGTAATGCTGTAATAATGTTGTGAATGCTGAATAAATCCTTCTCTGCCAAAAGTCAAACTTTCGAAAGCCATTAACTTTTATGAAATCAATAACTTTTTTTATTATTGAGAATCAAAGTAATTTTTTATGGTAAGGACCGGTTCGCCTCTGCAAAGATTTGTATCCTAACTGCAGGCATGTGTACCTATACAGTCCTTTAGAAGTGGGCGAGTCAAGATCTCGTCAGGTTCGACCCACGTTATCTCTGCTCTACTCAGAAAACATGAATCGAACGAATCGAGTGTGTACTTAGTATGTGATATTCGTTAATTTTTTAAATCAGAATGAAAGTAGTCATTATGGCTCGACTGAAATTGAAAAATAATTCAACACTGTACCATTCATTATGCAAATGAAAGTCAACGAGCCAAAACATTACCGAGGGGTACACAACTTTTGCAGACGGCGTGCACACCTTATTGCAATCACTTACGGTCTGAAACTTTGAATTATGACTCAAAATTGTCAAAATTTGCACATTTTCAGACGGTCTTAACCATAACTAATTGTTCGCAATGCAAAATGTGACTTTAATGACAGAATCCATTAACATTCCATTGACTTTCTTATTCAGATAATCGTGATGCATTACACATGGCACGTATCCTTAATTGTTCATGAAGACTTTTATTAATACGGATAGAAGATTGAGTGTATCCAACCTCTTACGTCAGATTTAAAAGCCAAAGCAGAGAAAATCTTCTTCCTTATGTAACTTGCATAACTCCGATAAATACGTTTAGTTCCATGTTTGTAGACATTGAATAGAAGTTCTTTATTTACTTCTCACACATGTGCATATTTATAGTGCATCTCATGATAGAACTTACAGCTGTTTAAAATTATTGATACAGGCCTTAGAAGATTGTGTCAAGGTTGAATACCCTGAGATTTATTTTCATATCGAAGAAGAATTAGAATGAATACAAAATACACAGGTGGTCTTTGAGGTTCATCAGAGGCCTGTCGATGAGTCGTCGAATTGTCAAATTCGTTGCATGAATGGTGGTAATTTATTCAAACGTGGGGTCAGAGATTGTGCGCTATAGATGACAGCGGACGAGATTAAAGAGAAGTCACTTATTGATCTGTGCTGATTGACACGTGCGTAAAAAAAGTAGGGAAATGCTCAAATAAAAGATAAGAAAATCTATTTTTGGTCATGAGATTCAAGTCACTTTATTATAATGTGTGGTATTTTGAACCAAAATTATTATGAGGCTTTTTTTCTTATTGCATTCTCATTATAATAATAAGGAATTGATTTTATATGAAAATCGACTTTCGTGGAATTTATGAAATCTCCATGTTTTGAGACCTCCTGATTCCGAAAAAGTAGTTTTCACATTGGTATCTGTCTGTCTGTCGTCGTCGTCGTCGTCGTTGGTGTCTGTATACTCTTATAACTTTTGAAAGACTAATCGGATTGGATTGCCCTTTGGCACACATTTTGAGGGACCAAAAAGACAGGTCAAGTTCGTTAACCAGCAATTTTGGATCAAAAATAAAAGAGGGGGAGCATTTTGAAAATTTTTTTGGACTTTCTTTCCAAAACTCAAAAATTGTAAGTACAGTTTCTTGCAGCACGTAAAAAATGAATAAAAATTTATTCGAAACATTTATTCCGATAAAAACAAAATTTTCAGGGTTATGGTGTTTTCAGAATTCAAAAATATAAAAGAAAATGAGAATTTTATCCAAATAATGCAAGATTGTAAAGAAAGTCAAGGAGAAAAAATATTTCTTCTTGGGAGCCCTACATGTGAATACAACTTTTTGAATTTTTTGAAAAAATCGAAACTTCTAATTTTGATCGCGCGAAAAATAATGAAAAATAATCTGTGAACTTGATAACTTTCGAAAGAATGATCATTTTCGATCGTGCCTTGGCACCTGTTTTGAGGGACCAAAAAGACAAGTCGAGTTCGTTAACCAGTTATTTTCGATGAAAAATCGTAGAGGGAGAGCATTTTGAACATTTTTTTGGACTTTTTTTCCAGTCTCAAAAATTGTTAGTAAAATTTCTTGTAGCACTTAAAAAGTGAAACAATTGATCCATATCATTTTTTTCGATAAAAACAAAATTGTCATAGTTATGGTATTTTCAAAATTCAAACATATACAAGAAAATGACTTTTTAGCCAAATAACACAAGATTGAAAAAAAATCAGAAGGAAAAACCAGCTTCTTCTTGGAAGCCGTACAAGATCGTTAATACAACTTTTTGAATTTTCTCAAAAAGTCGCAAATTCTAATTTTGATCGCACAAAAAAAGAGGAAAATAATCTGTGAACTCCATAACTTTCAAATGAATAATCATATTCGACCGTACTTTTGCGCACGTTCCCAGGGACCAAAAAGACAGGTCAAGTTCGTTAAAAAGCTATTTCGATTCAAAAATAAAAGAGGGGGAGCATTTGAAAATTTTTTTTGACTTTTTTTTTTAAAGACTCAAAAGTTATAAGTATGGTTTCTTTTAGTAGATAACAAGTTAAACAATTTATTCTTATGATTTTTTTTTGATAAATATAAACGAAAATGAGAATTTTTAGCCAAATGACGTAAGATCGAAAAAAAAGACAGAAAAAAAATGTTGCTTCTTGGAAGCCCTACAAGATCGTGAATAGAACTTTTTGAATTTTCTAAAAAAATCAAAATTTCCAATTTTGACCGCACAAAAAATAGTGAAAAATAATCTGTGAACTCGATAACTTCCGAAGGCATGATTATATTCGACTGTGCTTTGGCACCGATTTGTGGGGACCAAAAAGACAGATCAAGTTCGTTAACCAGCTGTTTTGGATCAAAAATGAAAGAGGGGGAGCATTTTGAAAATTTTTTTGGACTTTTCTCCAAGACTCAAAAATTGTAAGTACAATTTCTTGTAGCGCGTAAAAAGTGAAAACATTTATCCCAATAATTTTTTTCGATAAAAACAAAATCTTCAGAGTTGTGGCATGTTCAAAATTAAAAAGTATAAACGAAAATGAGAATTTTTAGCCAAATAACTCAAGAATAAAAAGGAAGTCAGAGGGAAAAAATGTTTCTTTTTGGGAGTCCTACAAGATCGTGAATACATCTTTTTGAATTTTCTCAAAAAATCGAAAATTCCAGTTTTGATCGCACAAAAAATAATGAAAAATAATTTGTGAACTCGATGACTTTCGAAAGAATGATCATATTTGATCGTGCTTTGGCACACATTTTTAGTGACCAAAAAGACAAGTCGAGTTCGTTAAGCAGATATTTTTGATGAAAAATCAAAGAGGGGAGCATTTTGAAAAATTTTTTGAACCTTTTTTTCCAAGACCCAAAAATTGTAAGTACAATTTCTTGTAGCACGTAAAAAGTGAAACAGTTTATCCTAATAATTTTTGTCGATAAAAACAAAATTGTCAGAGCTGTGGCATATTCAAAATTCAAAATTCAGAAGTATAAACGAAAATGAGAATTTTTAGCCAAATAACCCAAGATTGAAAAAAAAGTCAGAAGAAAGAACAGGCTTCTTCTTGGGAGCCGTACAAGATCGTTCATACAACTTTTTGAATTTTCTCGAAGAATCAAAAATTCCAATTTTGATCGCACAAAAAATAATGAAAAATAATCTTTGAACTCGATAACTTTCAAATGAATAATCATATTCGATCGTACTTTTGCGCACGTTCCCAGGGACCAAAAAGACAGGTCAAGTTCGTTTACTAGCAATTTTAGCCGAAAAATTGAAGAGGGGAGCATTTTGGAAATTTTTTTGACTTTCTTCCAAGACTCAAAAATTGTAAGCATGGTTTCTTATAGCAGGTAAAAATTGAAACAATTTATCCTAATAATTGTTTTCGATAAAAACAAAATTTTCAGAGTTGTGGCATGTTCAAAATTAAAAAGTATGAACGAAAATGAGAATTTTCAGCCAAATAACTCAAGAATAAAAAGGAAGTCAGAGGGAAAAAATGTTTCTTTTTGGGAGTCCTACAAGGTCGTGAATACAACTTTTTGAATTTTCTCAAAAAATCCTCATGATTTTTTTTCATGAAAACAAAATTTGCAGATGTGTGGCATTTTCAAAATTCAAAAATCGAAACGAAAATGAGAATTTTTAGCCAAATGATGCAAGATCGAAAGAAAAGTCAGAGAAAAAAATCTTTCCTCTTGGAAGCTCTACAAGATCGTGAATAAAACTTTTTGAATTTTATCAAAAAACCGAAAATCCAAATTTTGGTCGCACTAAAAATAATAAAAGATAGAAAGTTTCATTTTTTGATCAAACTACGCAAGGTACAGGAAAATATAAATTAACAAACATTCTGCACCAGAAAAATATCTACAAATCTGTTACGCCATTGATCGAGTGCGCAGCACGAGACACGCGATGGGAATGTATTCGTTGAAGCCGGAGAAGCTTTAACAAAAGAGAGTTCATAATCATCAAGTTAAAGTAGTCGACATTTTGCTTATAAGTTCCAAAAGCTTCAAATATAACTGTAGGGAAGTACAAAGGCCGAGCGCGGAGCGCGAGGTGAGTTTATCATCGAGCGCGAAACGCGAGATCCGACAGACGCGTGCCCTAGGCGCGCTCAAACTTGCGAGCCTCGCGGAGCGCGCGATTAGTATGTACCCGTGCAGCGGGGAGTTTTTTTTTATTTCAGTGATAATACAAATTTATTAGAAAGTACTTGGAAAAATGAGGGTAATTTGTCAATGACATCCGCAAATGTGGCAATATCCGGAACGTTTTTAGTCGATAACCCCGGGAGTGAAGTTTTGATTGACATATATCCCGATAATCTCATTTCTCCGCTAGATATAAGAAAGCTTTCGTACAACTTTTTAAGTTCCTGAATAATTCTTGCCAAATAAAGCAAGCAGTCTTGAAACATTCCGAAAGTCTCCTAATGCGAAATTTAGTCACTTTTTTCATCTATAAAACTATAGCCACTGGAATTTGATGTATAAGAAATACATTGAGAGCAATAATAGGAGATGAAATATTTTTTGTAGGAAAGTAAAGATGGTGATCAGCACTTTTGAAGGTGTTCTAAAAAATGAAATTATAGCCAAGAGCACTTTGGTTTAACTTCTTTCATTGACCAAAACTATTTTGTAACAATTACCCATTACATGCAATAAAAATGTTCTTTCTTATAACGGAACACTTTACAAGCACACATAATATGATAAAGGGCGATGTGTCGAAGAGAATATGAATATGGACAGGTAGGTTTATCGACCATGCAATTATTGAAAGTGGGAGTGCCTTCGGAAGGGACTATTTTATCTGAACTCTTGCCCCTAATAGCAGAGATGGATTTTGCCTCTTCTGATGTCCTATTTATCTTTATCGAGATCTTTATCGTCTAATAAAACGACTCATCTTATATCTTTACCGTTAATCAAACTACCAACCCAAAAAAGGACCCTTCTACTGCCCAAATAAAACTGCGCGTGTTTCATTTTACTTGAGATAAGATGGAAATGTTTGAAAATGGCCACTTGTAAATCGATAAAATTTAACTTTTTCAACAGTAATAACAGCTACTACTTTCGTATAAGATTATCTTTCATGATAATTTTCAGACCGTGTAAAATGGAACGCACTTCAAATAATAATTTGACTCATTTGCATAAACGATTTTACGATGCTGTGTCATCCTAATTTCTTAATTTCGTTCTTTGTTTTATTTGTCATTTACCTGAAGTTTTGTTTGCAGGCCTGGTAAATGAATTGAATTGATTCTCATATGTTTGAAATTTCGCAATTAAAGTGAGAGCATTCGTTATTTATTCTCTTATTGTTGCACTTTATTGTAGGTGTAAGTTACGACCCACATTGGCTTACTTGACTACAGTCGCTTTCACAGAAAACCACTTGCTTCGCTTTTTCCCCAGACAAGCATAAAAAGATTGTGGTTATCTAAGAAAGTGTGCAAAACAGGGCGAGCGAATCCGGGTTTCAATGAAAATGAAGACAGGAAGTCTTTATTTTGTATGTTGCTGATAAGGAGAACCAGTAGAATTGATACTACTTGGAAGCCAATGTGAAATACAAACTTCGGTTTGTCTTAGGGAACGTAACAGAATATTTCTCTCCCCCCGCCCCCCCCCCCCCCCCCCCCCCCCCCCCCCCCCTCCTTTCTCTTCTCTCTTTTCCTTCTTCACCTCTATGGTTGTCCTTCTTTCCTTTCCCTCATACCATT
>WSXT02127049.1:0-10800 GCA_011762715.2 Neuroterus valhalla
ACGGAATACTTGGATTCCTGAATTGTTGAATTTTTGAAAGAGTAGAATTTTCAATTAAACCGTTGAATTCGAAATATGACTTTTCAATAAAAAAGCTAATTTTTCACGGAATACTTGGATTCCTGAATTGTTGAATTTTTGAAAGAGTAGAATTTTCAATTAAACCGTTGAATTCGAAATATGACTTTTCAATAAAAAAGCTAATTTTCAACGGAATACTTGGATTCCTGAATTGTTGAATTTTTTAAAGAGTGGAATTTTCAATTGAACCGCTGAATTCGAAATACGAATTTTCAATAAAAAAGCTGATTTTCAACGAATTACTTGGATTCCATCAGGAACAGGGTAATTTTTCTATTTTACCAAACAAGACGAATTCACAACGAAGCTTATATTTAAAGTTGAATTTGCATCGAAATTTATAATAATAATGGAAAAGTTTCATACTAGGTTTGGAGAATTAGGCTTCAAAAATAAAAAAAGGAAAAATTTTCAACAAAACAGTTCAATTTTAAAGAAGAGAGATGGATTTTCAAGTAATGAAATGCATTTCCAACCAAATCGAAAAAAAAGACATGGTACTCAAATGCGTTACTGGTAAGATAAAATCAGATTTTTATATTTTTTCGAGCATTTAAAAAAAAAATTGTTATTCTTATTTATATTTTCTATTCGCCATGTAAATCCTTAACCAAGTGGTTGATTTTCTACGGAAAGAGTAGAATTTTAACCCGAAAAGTCTAAATCTAAGAAAAACACTTAAATTTCTAGGATAATAAAAATAATAAAAATAATAAAAAAATAAAAATAAATAAAAATAAAATAATAATAAAAATGATATAAGATAAAAATAATAAAAATAATAATAATAATGATTATTATTATTTATAATAATATAAATTTCAACAGAATAATTAAACTTTTGTTCATGCAATTAGGTTTCAATCGAGGAGATTGATATTGAACCAAAAAAGACAAGGTTACAAGAATATACATGAGTTATTAACCAAATTTTTGAATTTTTAAATAAAAACTGTAAAAATCTATGATCTTCAATGGAATGAGTTGTATAAATTAATTAATATTGAATTGATCTTATTTAATAAGAAAATTATTATTATTATTCTATAAAATTTATTCCATAATATATCATTTAAATTTATGAATAAACTTCTATATTTAAATAATTTTGAATTATTACTTAAAGTTAATTTTAATAAATAAAAGAATATATAGATGAAATATTAATTCATGAAATATGATTCAAAATTCAAATTAATAATTTTATAATTGAAATAATAATTAATCTAAAAAATGTTAACGAAGTTGTTCAATTTTTTCCGAGAGAAGAAATAAAATTTTGATTGAACTGTTGACTCGGTAAGCCAATAAAAAATTTTTTTTCCGATTGTGATGGAGTTTTAACCAGAAATATAATTTCTCACCTAAAAATTGCATTTCCAACAATGACAAAAGTGGAATTCGTATCGGAATTGCGAAAGACGAATTTTTAATAGAAAAGTTAATTTTCGAAGGAATAGTTGGATCCTACCAATAAAAGGGTAATTTCAACGAGAAAGTTGCATCTTTAACCAAACTAGAAGAAATTGTTACCAATATACATGAAATTTTTAACCTGTTTTTGTTGGGAATTTAAAAATTTCCTCGAAAATTCGTTTTTTTTCATCAAATTCAATTGTCCTTATTTTTCCAACCATTTCACAAGAATTCGTCTCTTTGATTCGTCTTTTCTGATGAAAATTGCACTTTTTTTGGTAAAACCTTGTGGTTCCCAACTTATCTGTTTTCGTTGAAGATCAATCTATTCTTCTCAACATTTATCACTCAAAAGAGAAATTATTTGTTTGGTAAAAAATTCAACGACTTTTCTCAAGAGTTTCTTTCTTGGGAAATTAATCCTCTTCGATGTCAAAAATTAAAAATTTTTTATTTTTGTTTTTGGTAGCGAATACAAAACGGTTTCATTGGAAATCAATCCATTTTAGTTAAATGACATTTTCATCCTGTTCAACTTTTATCATTTGAATTGAAAATATTTTTCTTTGGATAAAAATTGAACAATTTTGTTAAAAATCAATTTTTTCGCTGTTCAATAGTTAATTCTACCAAAAATTGAAGTTCTTTGATTAAGAATTTATTTATTTCATTTTCAAGTTTATATTTTCTCGGAAGAAAATTGGTCCTGTTTGCTTACAATTCAACTATTTCGTTGAAAATTTCTATATTTTATCTGAAATTCGCCTTTCTTTTGTAAAAATTTAATCTTTTTGAACCTGTTCGGTTCAAGATAACCTGTTTTGGTTGAGGATTCTACTGATTCGTTTCAAATTAATCTCTTTGGTTAAAGTATCAACTACTTGGTTTTAAACAAAAAGTTACATTAAAAATTTATATTTTTGGATCTAAAATTCAACTTCTTTGTAGAGAATTGAAGAATTGGCTGGAATTCTCCTTCTTTCTTTACTCGAAATTTTTTCTTTGTTGAAAATTCAGCACACACTTCATTTTAAAATTCGTCCATTATGTTTAACAATTTATCTTTTCTGATAGTAATTCAAGTTCTTTGTTGTGGAAATACACCAAGAAAGAGTTGATTTCTTTTGGTTGAGGATTCTTCTATTTAATTGAAAATTTATCTCCTTGAGTCAAAATTCGGACTTTTTTTTTAATAATAATATTATCATTGAAAATTTGAATTTGGAGTAAAAAAATCCAACTCTTCTGTAGGTAAATTGAATAATTTATTTGAAATTCTTTTCTTGCTTGACTCAAAACCCCTTTATGATAAAAAATGAGGCATTTTTATACATTTGTCTTTTCTGTGTGAAAATTCATCTCTCTTTGTAGAAATTGAAGTTTCTTTGATATCAAAAAATACAAAAAACTGTTAACTTTGGAATCGATCTGCTTTTGGTTGAAGATTGACTTATTTTGTTGGAAATTGTCTTTTTGTGTTGGGAATACCAAAATTTTTGTATTAAATAACTTTCTTGTTCGAAATTCATATTTTTCGATTGAAAATACAACTACTGGGTTAAAAACTAGCATTTCTGTTGAAAATTCATATTTGAATCTGGTTTATTAACGGCAAAACGCCTCATTGATTCATGGTTTTCAAATTCAACTGTCTTGTAGAAAATTGAAGAATTTGGTTGGAATTTTCTTCCCTTTTTGAATCGAAATTTCTTTTGGATTGAAAATTTAGCACCCGTGTTGAAAATACGTCTATTTCTTTTTTCTGGAAATTATCTCTTCTGGCAGAACTCAAGTTTTTGGTTCTCAAAAATCCTTGAAAATAATTCTGGTTAGGTTAAGGATTCAAATATTTTGTTGAAAATTTGTCTTTTTGGGTTAAAAATTTTGCGCTTGAGTTTGCAATTAACAATTTTTTTTAAATATATGTATATTTGAATCTTAGTAAAAAATTCAACACTTTTATTGGAAATTTAACTATTTTGTTTTTAAGGATTTAACTATTTTGTTGAACTCGTCTTTTCGAGTAAAAATCTCACTATTTGGTTGAGAATAATATTTGGTTGGAAATGCTTATTTTTGAGATGAAAATTCAACTATTTTGTAGGAAATCGAAAAATTATACTTATTTTTCTTCCTTGAATCAAAATCCTTTCTTGGTTGAAAATTCAGCAGTTTTGGTAAAAATCATTCTTTTTCGTTCGAAATGTTCATGTTTGAAATGTTTAAATTTGATTGAAATTAAAAGTTTTTGTTGAACATTTACATTTTTTCGTTTGAAAATCAACTATAAGATCAAAAATGAGCATTTTTGTTGGTTATTTATATTTTGGGTTGTCAATCCGAACGTATTGTAGAAATTTGGACAGTTTTATTAGAATTTAACTTCTTTCTTGGTTGAGAATTCAGCAATTTTTGGAAAATTTGCCTATTTTATTGAAAAATACATTTGTCCAAAACTTGACCATACTGCCTAACTGAAGATTATTCTGGCACGGTTGAATGTTCAACTATTCTGTTGAAAAAACTTCTTTTTTGTTATTGAAAATTCGTCTATTTTGTTCAAAAAACCATCCCTCCCTGTAGAAATTTTAGAGTTAGAAAGGGAAATTCTCCAAATTCTATAAAAAGTTTTTTTGTGTTTATGCAACCAAATCTCTATTGATAAAATAAATAGGAGATATAGATTTCAATTATTACAAAAAATGGTTGAAAGTTAGCCCGATCTGACTACAAGTTCAACTTTTTTATAGAACATTATTTTTCTTTATTCCATTTCTTTGGCTGCAAATTAATCTTTTTAGGTAAATAATTTTTCTATTTTGCTTGAGTTACACCATTATGTTAAAAATTTGTCTTCCTGAATCAAAAATCCTGCGATTTATTCGAAAAATAACAATATTATTGGACATTCGTAAATTTCCTTTGAGAATCTGTTTATCCCTGTTGAAATTAAGGTTTAAAAAATATATGTTGTGCACCATTGCCGTGCAGGACAGTCGCAAGAACAGTGCGCGTGGGGCAAATAAAAAAGCGCGCATGCGCATATGCCGTGTATGTTTACTTTACCGGCCTAGGCAGATGAAGTGGCACCAACCACTAGCCACGCCGATAAGGACCTACTTCTCTGCGTATTACGTGTTCGCGTATTACGTATTCGCGTATCACGTATTCGCGTATTACGTATTCCCGTATTGCGTAAAATTTATTTTCTGCACCCTATAAAACGTTTTCTCTTGTGTTTATGCATTAGAAACTCGATCGGTAAAGTAAAGAGGCGATAAATGTAATTTAGATGCTATTAACGTAATGTTTTTTTGGAGACGATAAATTGCGTTAACGTAATTTCTGCTCGAGTCATTAAATTCCATCAACTCTCTATGGCGTCTTAAATGTGGAAAGGGGGACGAATGACACAGACGATGGCAAAAATTTCGTCTCGATGATATACCGACATTGCGCTCTAATTGGGATCGCTGCCTGCGCATTCGTGAAAAAAGTCGAGAGAAGAAAAGTGAAACGACATTGGAAAAAAGTTATTCGGATTTTTGCCGCGCTCAATTTATGGAATGAGGTTTACCTATACTTTTTCCACGGCAATGTTGTTACTTCAATTATTTGCATTTTAAAGTAGAATTCCTTTTCGTAATTATATATACACTAGCAGAATATGCGTGCCAAAGCGCGCGTGTAACGTTGTTTCCAATGTGAATATCATCCTTTTTTTATATTTATCACAAAAATGAATATTTATAATATTTTATTTTATTTATTTATGATTTGTTTTTTAATTCTGATGTTTATTCATTGAATGTTATGTCAATCTATCCAACTGAAATATGCCCAATGCAAAGAACACTGTTCTTGAATGTACAACTAAGAAAAATCGGAGAAAATTGTGAATTGAATTTTTAATATTTGAATCGTTACATAGAAAGTGATTATAGAATTATCAGCCTTAGAATTAATTTTCTTGTTGAGCATTCTTTTTTCTAATTTTTTAATTCAAATTTTCATTGTGGAAATTTTTTCCATTTTATAAAAAAAAAAAATCAACTTTTTGGGAAAAAATCGACCTGTTTTCATTCAAAGTACTTGTGATCCTGGAGGAAGGAACATCCTACGTGGAGATATAAATGGCTGGGTTGCTGTTTGATGCGAGGGCATAGGAAGGGTACTTGGTCTATCAATATTTGAAAGGACAAAAAATTTACGAGGTTAAAAATGTAATCGTTCATTACTCATTATTAATTATTTATTGAATAATTATTGATTTTCTACAAATTTTTCTACCAAAATTATTTTTTCCTATCAGAGATCTTGTTTGGGAAAAGTATCTATGTTGGCAGAAACTTCGGTTTTCCAAAAAAAGGAAAATGCAACTATACATATAGTTTGGAATCAATCTGTCATGGTTCTGAATTAATTCGCGTTCTGTTGAAAGTTGTTTTATTAGGTAAAAAAGTTCTAAACTTGAAAATTCAAGTTTTTTTTTATCAGGAATAATAAAAAATGATTTGAAGTTTCTGTTTATTGAAACTGAAGAACAAGGAGCATTTTTTCCACTCTTTTTCACCAAACTACCATTGAATAATGGAATTCATTTCTTCAAATTGAATTTTCATTTGATTACTCAGTTATAAACAAATATCGAAACGGAAGAATTTCAAAACCATTAGGTATCCAGAAACTTTGTTGTACCTTGCACTTCATTAAAATACATTATACTATCTACATGACTTATAATATATCAATGTTATTAATTATAATTGCCAGCATTTTTTCAATAAATTATAGTGGTAAAAAATTAAAAAGTGTTTTGGTTTTGATTATAAGAGTATCGTAATAGAAATGATTGAATGTTGATTCTGAAATTCTCCAACTATGGGATGAAGAACCAAGATGTGGCCATTTATGTATTACGGCGTGGGTAGAAAGATCGATTGGAGATTGTGTCGTCGTTCGATAGACTTGAAATTCATGTCTATTTGCAATTCCTTCGCGCAACGATTTCAAGAAGTAGAAAGCGTTCCTTTCCCAAAGCGTCTGGTCATCGTCCTGTGAATCTTCTTTTATTTGAAACAATGGCCACCAAATACCGGGACAATGAATACCTCAATAAATTAATCGAACGTCAATCACAAATCTTTCGATACGTTCTTCAGATTCCAATCGATTTTGACATCTCTATACTCTAATATCTAAACGAATAAAATAAAACAATATAAAATTATAACTGACAGGTTTGACTCGCAACTTACAAGTTTCACTTCCAACTTGCAACTTTTACTATTGACTTGCAAGTTTTACTCCCAACTTTTAAGTTTTACTCCAAACTTGCGAATTCTACTACCAATTTCCAAGGTTCACTCCCAACTTGCAAGTTTCAGTTCCAACTTGAAAGCTTCACCTTTGAATTGCGAGTTACACTTCCAACTTGCAAGTCTTACTTCAAACTTCCAAGTTTCGCTTCCAACTTACAAGTTTTGCTTCCAACTTGCAATCTCGACTTGTGATTTACACCTCAAACTTGCAAGTTTCACTTTCAAGTTTCACCTCAAACTTTGGAGTTTCACTTCAAGCTTGCAAGTTTCGTTTTGGACTTGCAAGTTTTACTCTTGACTTGTGATTTACACTTCCAACTTACAAGATTTACTTCCAAGTTTCACTTCCAACTCTCAAGTTTCACTTCAAACTCTCAAATTTCACTTCAAACTCTCAAATTTCACTTCAAACTTCAAGTACTACTTCCAACTTGCACGCTCCCTCAAGCAAGCGTTCTATTTTCATGGAAAACGCAAGTTGGAAGTGAAATGGTGAGGCTAGGCGCTCCTAGTGAAACGCTGACGGTCTGAGCGTACACTTCCCCCTCCACTTACTCGTTTCGTTCCCACTACGCAGCACGCAGAGCTGCAACATACCCATAACATAGACGTGATTATTCTTTTTTGTCATTTTCAATTCAAGAAGACGATTTACAACAAAGTATTTGAACATCCAGTTATATAATTGAATTTTCCAAGCTAACAAGATAATTGTCAACCAAGCAGGATAATTTCTCTACCATGATGTGAAATATACTAATGGTTAAATTATCAACAAAATACGAAAATCTGCAAAAGAACAAAGAGGAAATTTCCTAAAAAATAAAAAAAATTTACCTAAATTGTTGAGTCTATGCAGCAGAAACGAAAATTTCCTTTGATTCCCAACCTAAAAAGGAGCACTTTTCATAAAACCGTTGAAATTTTGAGCCAAAAAGGCGGATAGTGTAGAGAACAGTAGAATTTTCAGCAAAGAAATCCGATTTCAACCAAAAAGTCTAATTTTGGACTAAAAACGAACCGTCCCGAATAAAAATGAGAATATTTAAATTTGCAGTTAGAAATATTGATATTTTGGAGAAAAAAGGAACAATTTTCCAACGAAATGAATTTCCAACAGAAGAGATGGATTTTCAGTAAATATTATTAATGTGTAAAGCAGTGTAAAGTCAAGCCAAGGAGTTGAATTTTGAAAAAAAACATTAGTTTCAAAGAAGAAAGTTGGGTCTTTAACCTTAAAGTAGAATTTCTGAAGAAAAGGGATGAATTTGGAACTTGAAATGTGATAGTAGTGTTTACATCCAACTTCGAAGTTTTACTTCAGTCGTACAAGTTTCACTTCCAACATACAATTTTTACTTCCAACTTACAACTTTCACTTCCAACTTACGAGTTTCACTACCGATTTACAAGTTTCACTTCCAACTTCCAAGTTTCACATCCAACTTGCAAGTTTTACTCCCGACTTACATGTTTCACTTCCAACTTGCACGCTTTCTCAAGCCAGTGCTTTGTATTCTTTTGGACTAGAATTATTTATTCTCCAACTAAATAGTAGAATTTTCAACCAGAAGAGGTACATTCGGGACTTCGAATGTATTAATATTGTTCATTTAGAAATTTGACATTTTGAAGGTTGAAAGTTTTGATTGATACGAATATTTAGAGATAAAAAACGAATTGCCAATTTGTTATTTCCTATAGGTTCAATTCAAAATGCCTGAATTTGAAGATTTTAAATTGAATATGATTTAATTTCTAATGCTCTATATGCTGAAGGCATGAAAAAATAATATGTTACACATCAATAATGTATATTAAATAATAAAACACATTAATTTTTTCCAATTCAAACATGTCGAATCTCGTTTCAGATATTCAATGTAAATTTTCCTACTTAAAATAATGAAGTTTGTAATTAAAAAAAAAAAAAAAAATCATTTTCAGATCAGTGAAAGTTGTTCAAGTCAGAATGGTTCCACTTTGAAATTGCGCCATCATCACTTTTGCTTTTACTTATTATCGGTTACACGCACTTGCAGTGTTGTACCTGCCTCCAAATTCGATGTTACGTATCTGACGTAAAACCTGTTCCCAATTGGAGAATCTTATCCCATTCGAAAGTACGCATGTTGACACTTTCTTCAGAATATCATTCTGTTGAAGATTTGTTTCTTTTTGGTGAAAAATTTTTGTTTTGAAAATAATTCAACTGCCAGCTTGAAAATTAATCAAGTTTCCTGAAAATTTATATTTTTTTGGTAGCAAAAGAGCCTCCATAGTTTAAAATGAGTAGTTCCGCTTCTAATAAAAAGAAAAATAATCTTTCCAACCTTACACATCAATCGTCAAAAAATAGTCGAATTCCCAGTTTAAAAATTAATAATAGACATACAATTAATTTTTCATAAAAAAAAGGTTTCTTAAAAATAATTCCCTTTTCAACAAAGAAAGAAATATTTTTAAAAACTAAATTTAAACTAAAACTACAGTTTTTTAACAAGATGATTGAGTTTCAAATCATAAAAATAATAATTTCTAACCAAAAATTGGAATAATAACGTTCTTGGCTCCAAAAATTAATTTTTGAACGAACACAGATGTTTTTAACTAGATGAATTTTCAAATAACATAAAAAATATTCAATTGTTTAACTTGTATGGTTAACCTTAAAAAAGAATTTTGAAACTGGAGAATTAACTTTCCACGAGAAAGATCATTTTCTTCCAAAATATCGATTTTTAAATCAGATATGTGAATTTCCGAAGGAGTTATTGAAATTTCAATTCAAAAAGACAAATTTTGATACATATTGTTGAGTTTTTGAATAGAAAAGATCAATTTTTCACTAAGGATGACACGAATCAATTTTCAGTAGAAGCAATTAATTTTCAACCAAACTGATAAATTTTCAGATGAAATGATAAATCTTCAACTGTAAAGGATGTATTTCATGCGAGATAGATTTTCAACGAAATAGTTTTATTTCTAAACTTAAAAATCGATGTTCAACTAAATGCTGGAATTTTCACCACAAAAAAGATGCATTGACTTTCAAAGAAGTAGTTACATTTTCAACCAGAAGGGAATTTCAAATTGGATAATGCACTTTGAAAAAAAAATCTATTTGCAAAAAAATAGTTCAACTTTTAAGTGAGTAGTTGATTTTTCAACTGTAAAATTATAAAACCGTAATGAACAGTTTAAACGAGTTTCCTTTCATAATTCGGAAATACTTCTTCTTGAAGATACTCCTGCTACTCAAAAAACTTTTCGAAGTACTCCATTTATTTGGAATGAAAAAGAGGCGGCTTTCAAATTGTGACGAATTTTTATTTAGAAGAGCGATTTTTAAATAACTCCCTTTAACACCCAAATTAGAATTTGAATTTTTTACGCTGAATCTAAAAAAAAAAAAAGCTAAAAGCTGAAAAAATCTCACGGAGCAACAAATTCGCAAAAGGTTGTTCTTATAATGGAAAAAATTAGAAATTATCTTCCTCATAATGTGTAGATATACATTAAATATTCCAGAATCAGAATAAAGAAAATTTAAGTGCATCAAATCAAATGATCAAATTTTTTTCTTATTCATAAAAAGAAAGCCAGGTTTAAAATGGATTCCCGGTCATTGTCCGGTTTCTTGGTAAAACCACTACCTTGCAATTGTTTACAGAAAGATAGGAAATGAAGTTCAAGTGTAATAAAAAAAATCTGCTCGCTTCGCGGGCACATTCTCATCGCGCGCTCCGCGCGCAGCTCGCTTCGCTCGCAAGTTTAAGCGCGCCTACGGCGCGCGTCTTTCGGATCTCGAGCTTCGCGCTCGATGGTTATCTCATCTCGCGCTCGGTTATGGAATTTCCTCGTGCTACGCGCTCGGCCTTTGTACCTCCCCACAGTTTTAAATAGAGCTTGTAAAACTCAAAAGCGAAATGTCGACTACTTTAACTTGATGAGTGTGAATTCTCTTTTGTTAAAGCTT
>WSXT02127060.1:0-10799 GCA_011762715.2 Neuroterus valhalla
TTCTGCATAGTGGCACCTGAGTGTACCGTGAAGTAGAAGTACGGCCACATTTCGAAGTTTGTGTCCAAAGTAAGTGCGTAAATCTTATTCTAGATGCATAATACGACTTTTGCTGTCAGTAAACAAATAATTTTTCATAACATTTTTCATTGTAATTGGTGCAAAATGTGTGATATTTTTTTTTAACAATAAATAAATTATTTTTAATGCTTTTTGAATAATTGTTCATAACAAGTTCTTGTTATAACCGCTTCCGAGTATTTTTTTAGTATTTTTGTGCATGATACTCAAAAACTACTCAAAAATGTTTAACAAAAGAATTTGCTATAAACAATTATTAATAAAATTATTTATTTATATAAATTATTTGTTAATATATAACACATTTCGCATCAATTACAATTACTTTTTTGCCACAGAAGAACAAAAAAATGGCCAAAAATCAATCAAAAGTGGTGACAGCAAGATTATGTTATAAACAATTATTTGTTCATTAAAGGAAAAAGACGTATTATGCATCTGAAATAAATTTTGCGCATTTACTTGGGACCTAAATTTCGAAATGTGCCCGTACTTCCACTTTACGGTACACTCAGGTGCCTCTATGCAGAAAAAGTGCACTTTGCAAGGTCATATCTCGTGACCTATTAGGGCTAGGACACTTTTTCTTTTTTGAACTTACGCTGCATTGACTCTACTTTTATTACTTCTGTACAAATTTTGTCGTGGGACTTACAGGAAACGAGGCATTTCCAAAAAACAAAACCTCTCCGTTTTTGGTCAAAAATGACCCAAAAAAACGGAATTTTTAAAACCTCACAATTCCTAAACTAATTGGGATATAAATCTTTTCTTTTCTTAAATGCACGCAGATTTTTGTTCACTCTATTTTATCTCCTAGCATCACCAACGTAAACTTACCCTGGAACGATTTATTTAAAAAAAATTGAAACTTTTTTGTTTGACCCTAAAAAAAGGCAAAAATAGTCAATTTTGAGGGGTCACAACTCATGACCTATTATAGTTAGAAAATTGTTTTTTTTTTTTAAATCACAGGGAATGGAGTCTCCTCAAAATCATCTGTGGAACACTTATCTGTGAAGTAATCAGGAATTACCCGTGGACGCAAACGCAAAATTTTGAAATTTTCCCAAAAAAAAAAACCCTGGTTTCCCCTGCTAATCGAGGACACTTTTTTGATATGTCAAAGAGGATCCCTTAATGAAGCGTTCTCAAAAGAAATTGGAAAAAGGAATTTTTCGGGAGCAAATGTACCAGATGCCTGGACTATCAGTCATATAATTTATAACAATTTAGTAGTTCTAAGTGAATGAATATATTCTCAATCACCAAATTAAATTATTACTAAATTTTTCACTGCAGGAAGTACAGAACCAAGATTTGTCTATCCTCGGGATGGTGATATAGTGGTACTCAGTGGAGGTCGAGGACTAGTTCGCAATGCCAGAAAATCAGAATAATAGGTTCCACGCGTATCGGTAGTATACTATAGGCTTTAAAATTATGGTGTGGCTCTTTCACCCGTCAACGGGATGGCAGCAAGCAGTGAATGAGAGAGGTAATGTTAAGGCAGTGTCTATTGACCACGAAAATTCGTGGTTGACAGCCGATTCAACGATGTGGGCATTTATTATTATGAAATTTAAGAATTTTGAATTTAACTGTGTAATTTCCTATAACCCCCTTTTTCCAAGTCCCCAACA
Organism: Neuroterus valhalla; assembly: GCA_011762715.2. Taxonomy (NCBI): domain Eukaryota; kingdom Metazoa; phylum Arthropoda; class Insecta; order Hymenoptera; family Cynipidae; genus Neuroterus; species Neuroterus valhalla. The sequence goes on from WSXT02127060.1 coordinate 1,725, forward strand.
ATCACTGCTTTCTGCCATCCCGTTGACGGGAGAAATATCCACAGCCTTCATATTACATTTTTTTTGAGTTATTATGTTATAATTATGTCTGAAGAATATGAAACATGCTTGATACTTGATTTTTGACTGAATCCATCAAACAATCGTGGCTCTCTCTCCAAATTTAGAAGTGTAAATATAGTTGGAACAAATAATTTCGAATTATTTTAATTGACATGTTATGTAAAAAACGAGACAAATTTTAACAGCTTATTCGTCACAGGATATTAACATCGTTGAAACCTGAGATTTTAAAATTCAAAATCCAAGATATTATCAAATAGTATCAGGACAAACTTGAAGCACTTATGATCTGAAATGTTTTTGCTCCACATCTGAGATATTATCAGATAATGGCAAAAAATATTAAGAGCTCATATAACCGAAGATGTTCAACGTGAATATCTGATATGTTCAACGTATATATTGGAGATATTACGGGCTTATTCTGAAATATTATTATTATATATGTGCACTCTTCTCTGGTGCAGCGTTCCCGTGCGCCGCACATAATATGGTCTTCTTCTTGGCGTTGTTGATTTTTGACGCCTCTGCATGGTTTGATATAAAAATCACTATACTACTGAACTGATTTGCGAATTGGAGCGTGTAAAGTGTGTGAAGTTTGTGAAACGTGATTCTCCTGGAATAGCCTTTCCGTATGTATACATTTTTCATATTGCATGACTGTAGGATTTAAGGCGAATAGAAACTTATCTGCAAATAAAAAGACTACAATTTTTAAACCGAATTTCTCAACAGAAAGTTGTTCTTTTTACAGATTACTTGACTCCTCCTCAAATATGGATGTGAGCAGATTACCCAAACAGTAAAAATTCGACGAAATCACAATAAGAAGATTTCCAGGTACGTTTCACAATTAGTAATAGAACATTCGGAGATCCCGTAAAGAAACCCTGCTTTAATGCCCTGCTTTCGTTAGAAGTGAATAACCGAAAACGACAAATATGAAATATTGATTCTATATCTTGCAAGCTCTTACGCATTACTCTCGAAATACTTGTTATTTTATTATGAATAACCTACGAAAAAAAAAATTGGTGAACCGTTCTTGAAACATCACTTCGAGTTCGTGAATTCTTTATCAAAGTTTGTACATTATTGATGAAAATCCATGATAATCTCAATTTTTTCTCGTATCCGAGACCTAGCTACGAGTTCGTGACTTCCCTGTGGATTATTTTTTTCCGTGCATGAAAACTCACTTACTGGTAACGGGTAAGAAGTCTTGCAATATAAGGTTTCAACAATTTGAAATCTCTTCGAATGCCTTTTTTGTCTTTATTTGTTACCTCTCATTATGCAGCGCAAATAAAAAGATTCCTATCCCTGTCAAAGTTGGATAAAGTTGCCATACGTAACCTCAAATAAATTGAAACTCCCATTTCCGTTGGACGCATAAGAACCCGCTCCAAAACTATGAAAATTGCAGAATATAGTAGAACTGCTCATAGTTAAACATCTCTTCATCTTTGAGTATTCGCTCTATTCAAGTATTCAATCGGAAAAAATTATGATATAAAATCAAAACATCATTTTTTACCACACCTTTCTGTATGGATATTATTCCTGTCAAAGTATAGTGGGCAATCCTACGTTTTCGGAAGCTTCCAACCCCATCCTTATTTGAAAAACTGTCTAAATGAGAGTAGCAAAGTGTAGTAAATAAAAGGGATTAAAATCGTTGTATTTCATGGTTGCTTTGTGGTATCGAAGAGTATTCAGAAGAATAGTATTACCGCCAGGTATAGAAAGAGATATATTTTGAGGGTAAACCTCGAATGTTATGGATATTCAAAAAGTGAGGACAAAAAAAGTGATCCAAAAGAATGTATACATAACTTCTGTTTTTATTAAGGGAGAATCGCGAAGAGGAAAAAAAATTTGAATAGTATTCTAGCCTACTGTACTCTATTTATTCTGGTTCCTACACAGAACATCTCTGTTAAACTTGTCAACTCATAAATAAGGATATATTTGTACTTCATTTGATTTTCTCTGGCACTTTGCAGAATTTATTTTTTAACCTTCGCTGCAATATAAGTTTATAAATTCCATGGCAAATTTATTTAAAAAGTAGAAGAATCAGGCTTTATGAAGAAAAGAATAATGCTCACTTTTTGACTGAAACCCGAACTTCTTCAATAAAACATTTTCTTTGTAATAACCGCTTTAATTTATTTTCATATAACCAAAGCGATTTCCATAACTTTTATTCTATTTCATTCCATTCTGGATAAAGGAATCTGTGAATCCTACAATTTTATTCATTGCTAATGGAAAAAGAGGGTGGAGTTCGGCAAAGCGCTTGCCTCCGATTAAATTGAAACTCTGTACACTTATGTATTTTGACGTGGTGATCACGAATATGATAGTAAAAATACCCGCAAATCTGACTTTCATGGTAAAAACCATCGAAAACCCATAAAAATGATGTTTCTTTACGTTTATCTCAGGTAATGGTGAAAATGTATTTAAAACTTCAGATAAAAGTTGCAGATCCTTCAGAAATACATATTTTATGTTGAATATGCTTTAAGGTACGACTGAAAGCTTTCGAAAAAATAAGGGGAAATATTGGTACGAAACGCGGAGCAGGTCACACGCGATACCCTTTTCAATTTGCAATGGGAGCGGGAAGGCACACCTGTGAATGCGGCTGCACTCGAGTTCCTCCCAGCGGTCAAAAACACACTCGAGTTCGGCCCAGGGTTTCCTAGTCTCTTAATGAGCTCCGGCGGGGGGTCCTAGTCCCGTTCCTATCCCCTCTACTTCCCTGAGTCTTGGCAGGTGAAGAGCGAGGAATACGGGGGACCTATTACTCTCGCCTTTTGACTTATATCTCAACCTACGATATCTCAACGGAATGATTTCAAAATTTTGGCAGTACACACTCAACCTTCTCAGAGCTAAGAATTGGTGGCTTCAAGTGTCTTTGCGTCAGTTTTGCGTTAGTTTTCCGTGTTTGTATTAAAGTTCATTTTCGAAATAACAATGGAGCATCTGAAGATGGAATCAATGACCAGTGAAAAGGGTAAGAAACTTATAGTGATTGATGGATTTAAGTTTAATTTCAATAAAAATTTGGAGGATAATATTGAACGCTGGACATGCATTAAAAACCATTGTAAATGTTTCATCAAATTAGACTTGAAGAACGAAATTGTTGATTATGACGTGGTACATAATCATGAATGTGTCGGCGAAAAAGTTCTTACTCGGCAAAAACTAAGCAATACGATAAAAAGGAAGGCAATAAATGATATTTCTTGTAGGCCTTCAAAACTTTTATGTACAGAATTAAGACAAGGTGACAAAGAAACGCTAACCATTCAAGATGTTAAATGCATCAGTATGTGATTTCAAAGTTCTTTTCTGCAGGCACTCGTGTGTCTAGATTACTATGATGGGGGTAGAAGAAGAAAAAAGGGACAAAGGAGGTTTGGGTCGAACCTGGGAGGAACTCGAGTGTTACCGACGGTCATTTTCGACCGCTGGGAGGAACTCGAGTGCACCGATCTAAACGGTTGCATCTGAAAGGCTTTAGTGCGGATTGATAGACTGAGTTTATATTCACATGGAACGGAGAAAACGGAGAGGCAGCGAAAACAAATTATTGCTTGCAGCAATCGATCATAGTGCCGATAAAGATAGTGATTATGAGCTGACAAGAGGAATTTTAATAGAAATATCAATATCAATGTATCAGTTAGAATAATAGAAGTAGCCGGCAGGATTGTTTCTCAATGAAACACAAAACAATTTGAATAACATTTTTCAAAGAAGCCGAATGCATTTGACAAAGGCGTTTTATTATTATCCGGTGTTATTATAAAAATTTGTTTTATTCCTCCGATTTCACTGTTCACCTACTTCCCCAGAAGGGCGTCTTTCACGGTGACACTGTGAGCCCTCTTTTCTGTTGCATTTAACTTTTCCCGCTATCTCTTGCACGATGCGATTCTCATGAGAACCTCTGCGGAGGGCTCAATAATCGTGAGCATAAAGTCAGTCATATTATATCGCTCTGTGGATAGACGAAGGGGACACACGAGAAATGCGTATGGAATTTGTATTGGACAAGAGTCTGAAGCGAGGACGACTTGCTATCGTTCTCAGGCACCCTGAGCACCTTACCTTTGTGCTATTACACACCATGGCGCTGGAGAGACCTACCAATACCTAGGTGTGCCCGAAACCCGTATTCAGGAGATAAAATCAGGAAAGAGGAATTTTCAAAGCAGACGCAAACGTATGTTTCGAAAGATTTGCTCTTATCTGTCGGCGTTGAGCAAGGTATCTGCGTGCTGTCCAATTTCTACTCTATTCGTTGGGAATGGTCCAAGGACAAAGCACAAGCTGAAAGCCTACAAAATCGCTACACGTAAGATTATGCTTCTATTTCAATAAAAATTATCGCCGTAAGAAAGATTAGATTTTAAAGAATTTAAAATTTTTAATGTAAAAACTAAATGTTTGTTTGAGGAAAAATAGAAAAGTATTGAAATTAATCTCAATTTTCCGATAAAGCTTATTAAAGTTTCGACATTTAGATAGAGAACGCATTCTCACTTACAACTCTTTACACTCTAATCATAATATGTCAAACTTTTTTCGGTAGATTGGTTTTTGTTTTTTTTTCACTATTTGGTGAAACTGATTTCGAATAAAACTTCAAAGTTCGTTCTATCAATGCATTTCTTTTCGCAACTCTTTACCCATTTTCATAAAGCTGTTGAAAAACATCTGAAAATGAAGCAAATTTCTTTTCTCTATGTACAATCAAATTAGAAAGATAATTTGAAACTATAAAAAAACTATTGTTATTCTGCTTAGATCAAACTTCAATATCCGAACACTAATAATATTAAGGAATTTTATGTATCAAAACAGCATAACACATGTCACCACATGTACATTTCAACTTTTTTTTCAAACGTCATAAATATTTTACTTGAAACGACAATTAGAATATACAGACCGATGTACAATTTCACGGTCAATTTTGCATTATTAGAATATCTTGTTCCCGCTATTTGTATATGACCATGACTGAAAAGGAGACCACCAATTCTGAAGTTAATTTTTGGTTCATAATTTTTGCAACAGAAGCTCATAATCTAAGTATAAATTTGCTGAAGCAATAATATGTGCTTTTTTACCGCTCCCGAGAAAATCGAGTTTGAAATATTGGCAAAGGGAACATCAACCGCGGGCAAAGAGGCGCTGCTGTATCAAAACAAACCTGGCTGCCTATGGGATTCGGCATGCATATGATTAGCATTGGTCTCAACACGTTTATCCAAGTAAAGTATAATTTAAATGTGATTAAAATGTTGCTACTCTCTCTAAAAACAGTGTGTGAGTATGCTGTTGCAACGCCGCGTCTTCCAGAAACCTGATCGAAGGTGAAAGAGCTATAATTCGTGATGATAATAATAATAACAGTGAGATCAATAAGCAAGTGTATGTCACTGTCATGGACTGCACTTGCAAAGCTGGCACGAGCCATAGATTAATAAAATAAATAAATAAATAATAAATAAATAAATCTGATTTTTTCTCATGCTTTAAGTACTCCACTGCAAAAAGTGAGGCTCATTTAAATTTGAAAATGGTTCATTTGTATAGTGATAATGGAAGGGAATATTTATCAAATCAGATGAAAGACTTTTGTGTGTCAAAAGGAATGAGCTCTCACTGGACAGTTCCACGAACCCCACAGTTAAATGGTGTATCAGGGCGAATGGTTATGACAATATCGGAGAGAGCCCGTGCAATGATTTTTGGGTCTAGTTTAGGGGAGTGTTTTTTGGGGAGAAACGGTTTCAACTGATACAATATTAATTAATTTAAGACCAACTAAAGTTCTGGAAAATAGTAACACACCATACGAATTGTGGCATGAAAAGAAGCCTCAATTGAAATATTCGAAAGTTTTTGGTTCGAAGGTTTTTGTGCATAATAAAACCAGAAAGACAGAATTTGATGAAAAATCCTGGAAGGTTATAAAGTGGAAATGGTTATAAAGTGTAGGACGTAGAAAGTGTGAAGTTCTGTGTAGTTCGAGACGTCATTGTTGATGAGACAAATTCCTCGGTGTCCAGGCCTGTGGTAAGACCTAGAGGAGTTATTTAGAAAAGTCCCGCGATGAAACTAATGTAGCTGACCTTGTACCTGAGTTAAGGTTAAAATCAGTAGTAGAGTCTCATAAATCTGATATTGAGAAATCAGATACGTCAAAAGAAAGGGTTAAAACGATATCTGATAAGATAGCAGAATTAAATCAGTAATCTTATAAATCTGTAATTGAAACAGATACGCACACTGAGTCAACATCTCAAGATGGCCAATTTGAAGTTGAATTACTGCCTAAGCCTGGCAGGAGTAGAAGGATTGAAAATCATTTTCACATATCATATACTGAAGATGATATACCAGAAGATTATATTTTGTGCGCTAAATCACTTTTATTCGGAATACCCACTTTATTTCATGAAATTGAAAGTAGAGATGATAGAGTAGAGTGGGAAAGATCTGTAAAATATGAAATTGATTCACTGTTATTTATGAACACCTGGACTTCGGTAAGAAGACCTGAAAAAAAGATATTGTTGATTGTAAATGAATATTTACTATTAACAATTCTGAATTTGGAAATCTATTAAAATATAAGCTTCGTCTTGTTGCTCGAGTGTTTTAGTCAAGAGTATCTGACTCACTATAATGAAACTTTTGCGCCAGTCACAAGAGATTCATAATGGCTTTTTCAAATCAGTTCTATTTATTGGTTAATCATATGGATGTCAAGAGTGCTTTTCTAAATGGCAAAATGTAAGATGAAATTTATATGAGAGTACCTGAAGATATTATATGTAGAGAACATCAAGTTTACAGATTTGATAAAATCATATATGGACTAGAACAAGCAGTGAAGTGTTGGTTTGAAGTATTTAAACAATCTTTAAATAAGAAAGGTTTCCAAAATTCATTCGATGATCGATGTACTTATATTTTGGATAGAGGTAACACATTTAAAAATATCTATGTGGTTCTCTATGTGAATGATTCACTTATTCCCACCGCCGGTGATGGAACAATGGAAAGTTTTAGAAATTATTCAATGATTAAACAGATATATATCAAATTAAACTCTTTGTTGAGATCTAAATAGATAGACATGAAGATGGAATTACCTTGAATCAAAGTGCGCAAATTAAATGACTTCTTGATAAATTTAATATGGCTTATTGAAAAGCTATAAGCACACCTCTTGAAACAGAATTAGATTATACTGCTTTACCTTCAGATGAAAGATAGGATGCTCCTTGTAGAAATCTTAATGAGTGCCTAATGTATTTGATGGTATGTATGCGGCCTGATCTATTTACTATAATAATTATTGTTAGTCGATTTTTGAATAAAAATAATGAGGGATTGTGGCAATGTTTAAAAAGGGTATTAAGGTATCTCAAAGGCTCAATTGATATTAAATTAACATATTTAAGGGGTAATCATGAGCAACTATCTTGCGGTTATTTTGATTCTGGTTGGGGTGGTAATGATGAGGATGACAGAGAAAGTAAAAGAAACTATCTTTTCAAATTATATAAAAAATGCATAATATGTTGGAATACAAAGAAACAGTTATTCGGGCAGCTTGATTTACTGAAGCTGAATACATGGCTCGACCCTGCGCTGCTAGCACCAGAACTATTCAGCAGTTCCAGATTCGATGGCCTACCTCGAGTCATGTCCGCTAGTCCCCCTTCCTTCTCTCCCCAACCCTCCTCACGGGCGTTGAGAACTGAGCCTCGTCACCATCGGTTCTGAATACGTTTTCACCCTTGTCTACCTGCTGCTGCCCTCTGCCTTCCCCTTCTGGACTCCTCGTTACATGAATGTTGGCCTAACCTGCCGATTCTCTCCCTTATCTTCACTTTCACTTTTCCTGTCCTCGACAACTAACCTCCAAAACATCTCTCTTACCCTTCCTCCTAGCCTTTTCCACTTTACAAAACACCTTTCCCTCACTTACACACAACCCTTTCACTACACTCACCTCCTTTACCGTCTTTTACTCCAATCACACCTCCACGTCTTTTCCCATTCAGTGCTAGAAACGGAAGCCTGCTTTTCTTTAATGAATCCAAATTATTTTGTACACAATTTAACAAGTTTGTATGTGGGCAGGTATGTAGGAATTTCTAACCATTTTCCTTTTTTCCCCTATAAAATGGCGAGGTTTCTCCAATAACATTGTCGAGAAAGCCCTTTCTTCATGGTGTCGTCGACTCAAAGACGTGATAGTAAACACGTTATACGCGTTAATTTTTCCAATATTCAATTAAATATGTTAGTCCAATATTTTTGTGAGTAAAATAAATAATTTTCAATGTAGAAGAATCTCTAGTCGGCAAAGCTACATCATTATACGAGGATGAGTACCTTATATTTGCCCTTGAATTTTATTTAGTAGATGAATTGTTTTTCGTTGCAAATTCGTATTTTTCGCGGCTACACTTGGCAGTTATCTTGTAAATTCATGCTTTTCTTCAATGAATCTAAATTTTGTTGTACGAAATCCAACTAGATCGCATATGGTCAGTTAGGTAGGAGTTTCTAACAGTTGTTTTCTCCATAAAATTCGGAATGGTCTCCAATAACATTGTCGAGAAAGCCCTTTCTTTATGGTGTCAGTCGACTTGAAAACTTAATGGTAAACACATGTTTATATCGGTCTTCTTAATACGCGTTAACTTTTTCAATATTTCATGAAATGTCTTTGCACTTGGAGGTCTTTTCTTGTAAATTCATGCTTTTCTTCAAAGTCCAAGTAACAAGGATTATTAATTAAGTGATTTGTGCCAAAAACTTTTTCAGAAAGCCCACTGTGCCATCAGCAGAAAGGTACTTTATACATTATTCAAGTCATGTTCTTGATTCGCAAAAAAAAATGTCAGATGTTCTTAGGGTTCGTCCATAAACTACGTAGCCGAATTCTAGGCAACTTTC
>WSXT02127071.1:0-10799 GCA_011762715.2 Neuroterus valhalla
TCTGCATAATTATTGAAATGAACAATAGCAAAAGCATTTTGAATGTGAGACACAAATACCCGAGCGCGAAGCGCGAGATTTGAAATGTACGAGCGCGTAGCGCGAGATTCGGCGGACATTTATTTTGCAATGTCTATTGCAACATCTGTTGTGTTGAAGGGTGTTTAGGATAAACGTCATGAATAAAGATAAATATTTGTTTTTTGCGACAAATTCAAATATGTTACTTCTACTTGACAGGAAAAATTGAAAAACTTGACCATGAAGAACCGGGAAAAGACCGGAAATTTGAAATTGTCCACCGAATCGCCATTTTGATCAAAGAAAAACCTGTTTCGGTCACCTTGTTTCTATTTTCTCATCAATGAATTTTGCATGAAACAATAACTAAAATTCAAGAAAATAAAAATTGTAAAGAAACCAAACTCTGATTTCTATTCAACGCTAAACAATCAAGTTGATTATCAAGTTATTTATCTCCTTTTTTCTATTTCTATGTCGTTATTCAACATTTCAATAGAGCCATTTTAGGGTCCTTTTTCCTAATTTGGTCTGTTTTTCGAGAACTGAAAACTTCTGAATAATAATTAGGATAATCAAATTAATCATCTTTGAAGACGTAATTAATATAATTTAATATCTTCAAAATTAAACATAGTCGATGTGAAATCGTTTTTCTCAAACGTTAATTTCTTCCCGTTCATTATTTCCGCATTTCATAATGAAACTAGAGTATCGGTCGGTGAGAGGAACAATCAATCAGCCTGTATATCAAACTACCTGTCGGAAAATAATGTCGCATTTCTTGCAAGTTGGTAAGGCAATTGCCCACTCGAAACACCTAGTCACAGGTCGAGGATCAATATGAACATGGCTCAACAACCGTATAAAGTGTACAAAGGCGTAAAACCCGTTGTCTGAGATACAAGAAATTTATATCACGACCCTAAAGACTTTAATTTCCATTCTTGTAGATATAAAACTCGTTTATATTTCAAATTATCTTTCTTTTCGTCTATTAAAATCACACATGCAGTAATAGATTTTCATTGAAAGGAATTATCTATTCACTTATTTCCTCAATGATCCTAATGGAACTCATATGTAATTGAATCATAATGACAAACGAGTTCTAATCTACTTTTTAGAATAAGTTTATAAGTTAATTCTAGACTTGGTCCAGTATATTTAGATTTTATTATTGCAATTCCTTGTATGGAGAATAACAGTCGTATTCTTGACATAATCAAGAAAAGAGTGCATACCATTTTTCATGAGAAAAATGAGTTTTAAAATTAATATAGTAGATGTTTTTTCTCACTTTGCTTACTTGTTGCTTAAAACTTGATTATACATATAAAAAGAGTGTTGACAATTTTTTTAGATCGAGTATCTTTTTTCATTTCCATGCTATGCCGTACTAAATTATTCTAAATTTCGTTGATGGAATGGAGCTCAACATTTTTTCTCTCTCCTTTCTATTTTTTTCATTTAAAGATGGTTTTCACTTTTTTTGTGTGCATGATTTATATTGCAATTATCTTTTATTTCTTATTTTTAATTTGAATCTTTCTTGTTTTAAAACCTAACTTTGATTATTTTTTATTGGCATTCCAATTATTTACTATTGTTCAATATAGTTGCATACGATTCCTAATATGGTTTCTCTTGTTTGTTGGAAGAATAAATGAAGAGTTCTAAAAAATGAAGAATGAGAACATTTTCACAGTAGGAATTCGATAACAAAACTCATTTAATACAATTGTGAGATTCATGTTACAAACCTCACAATCTTTAATTTATGAATGTGCAATCTGTAATAATATTTCAAGGTTGTTGATCAGTTTGAGTTTTTTTTCTTTCAAAAATTTATAAAAAATCGTTATATATCTTGAACAACTTCAGGCAACTGTAAACATGCTGCTGATAGTGTCAAAATATTGTTTGTATGGTTCAAAATATAATTGAACATTAAAAAACATATGAATATCACATAGGCAATGAAATATAAGTTTTAAAAAATATGAATAAATAAAAAAACTTACGTGAAATGAAAACTTTGAATCGAGAAATGTCTGATTTTCTTTCAAGGTAATGTAATAAAATTTTAAAATTTATTGAGGTATAAATTCTTCGCTTGAAAGGTTACCCTTGCTGATGGACTGAACAAAAACTTTGATGATACAACCATTTTTGGTCAAATTTTGAATCTTAAGAGAAGAAAAAATTAAAATAACTTCGAAAATGGCACTTTGATTTAAAAATCGTAGTTTCCAAGTTACGAATTTTGGCTAATATAGATTTATACTGAATGCTGGTAATTTAACTCACTTCTTAAATTATAATAACAAGTAAGTTAAATAGAGAATATAAAATAAGTTTTTGTTTCAGTTGAGCAATAAATATTCACTTTCGAAAAAAAAATTCTTACAGAGCTCAACAAATTTTTGAATTTTTCCACCTCATAGTGAAAAAAAATCCAAGAGTTTTCTACTCAAAAGCTTTCAAATCGTGTGAGTTATTGTATAAGTTTTCTTAAGAAAAATGTTGTGTTTAATTGCTAATGTATAATTTTAAAATCCTTCAAAATGTGTTATTATATTCTGGATTTTACAAACAATGTTTCTGCGTCTTGAATATTATCAACAGGATATCTATAGCAGCGTAAAATTGTTGAACAAATATAACTCAAAGTTCAGCACCACATAATTTTTTGGACAAAAATTTAGATAATTATAGCAAAATAAGATGCATGACTTTTGAAATTTGAAGGTACATTATTATTAAAAACAAAATAATTTTCGTAAACTCACTCAATATGACAACTGTCGAGTTGAAAAAGTATTGATATTGTTTTCATAATAATCAAAGTAACTAAAAAAAAAATACTGATGCGACGTTGAAATTTTTAGGCATGTTCACAGTAGCATAAATGTTAGAGAAATCTAACGATTTTCTGTACGTTTATGAAATAAAAAAAACTCAAGCTGATTTAGAACCTTGAAATTTCATTACGGATCGCATATTCATATATTAAAGATTGTGGGTTTGTAACATGAATCTCACAATTTTGGTAATTAAGTTCTGTTATCAAATTCTTGTAAAAATTTTCTCATTCTCTATCGAAGTGCCAATAAACAAATATTCAAAGTTAAGTTTAAAATAATGTAGTACGGCACCTCGCTCGCTATCAGCACTACCAACTACCGCACTACGGTGCGCGAAACTTTCAGACGCTACGGTAAGTGAACAATTGCTCTTACAAAAAATAGTTTCAAACAAAAATTATAGAGGATCGTGTGAATTACAACTTTTGTTCTGAAAGTTTTGCGATTGCACCGAAATCAAGAAAGATATTCGACCTAAAAAATTCCCAACCCTCTTGATATTTTTTATCAACGAGTGTTAAGTAACAAATAAGCTAAATACAAGAAAACATCAAATATATTGATTTGTAGATCTTATTTTTCTCATTAAAAATGGTATCAACCGTTTTCTTGATCAAATTGAAAATACGACTGTTATACGCGATACAAGAAATCACTCCTTAATTCAAGATGGCGGATAACCTGAAAAAGGTTGATGGTCAAAAACTCGGATTTAAGCTTCCTATATGGTACCCTAAAGATGGTAAAAAAAAATTTTCTTATCCTATGAATTGCAATAATTGTTGTTGAAAAAATATCTAGAAAAGCTGTTGAACTCAGAATTACTTTTCAGAAGGGAAAATACTTTTTCGATTTTGAAGACTGCAGTATTACGTCCAATTAGAAATTAAATCGAAATGTTTCTATTGAATCAAAAAAACATTCTCTAGTTTACAAAAACTTTATATCAAACGCTCAGTTTTTGATCTAACTCTTTCATAGTACTTTATTACTCTATTATCAATATTAAATAACGATTACTAAATAATAATTAAACCGCAAAGTAATAAACATTAATTAAAAGTCGGGTGAAAAAACGCTTCGATAATCCTAATTACTAATTACTTTTCTGCTCTATTTTGATGTATAATAACACTTTCTAGACAACAATTTGAAACCCGATAGAAAATTCTTTTTAGAATTTATATTTTACTTATTTCAGAAAGGTCCTGATCCTCTATTTTGATTTTGAATATAAAATACTCTAGTCTGCAAAGACTTTCATCAGGTTAAAAATTCTCAAGGCTCAACTCGCTGAGCTCTGACGTTATATTTTTTTTTATATTCAATGTAAATGTGACCAAATCTATCATTTTTAAACTTTCAATATCCCAAGAACTGAAACCTACGACTATACATCATACCTCTTTTATGTTTCTAAAAATTAAAGAACCATTTATCATGGCTAGAATCCAAATGAATAATTATCTCTACAGAAAAATTTCCAATCGTCATTTTGATCTTTCAATCAACGCTCGACATTTTTTACCGGTTTGACTCGAACAGATTATTTTCTGTCATGAGTACATTATCTTCGATCACTGGTTCGCTAAATTTTGGGGATCGTCATTGCCTAGTGGAATTTATATATTCATTGTCGGCTTTCGCTTGTAGCCAGGGAAACGCCAGACTCGCAAAATCGCAAGAATTGATCTGTTCTGAAATGTCAGTTATAGCTAGCAGAGATCTGGGATAGGAACAGACTTTCGAATTCAAATCGCGATCCGTCTATAAAATTTAACAAGTCATTCGCGACGTATTCCTTTTTTGGTATAGAATACGTTAATAGTCTTACTATCCTCTTATATCGAACAATCGGTAGGCATGATTCGGTTTATGAAAGGATTCTTTAATCCGATTTGCAAAGTGAGTCCATTCAAATGGAGAGGGGGGAGGGAAATATACTTTTTATAAGAATGGATTTTGATGATTGTGAATTATTGAAGAGATTTATTATTTCACATCTAGAGTTTTGAGGTTTCCGTATCGTAGATAACTGATCTTCAATAAATAGAAACACGAATTATTTTTTTGTCTAATCGAGAAATCTTTCAGCTGTTCATTCCATTATATTCTTATTCTGAATGAGAAGTTATTTGTTTTATGTGAAAATGGACTTTCTCGAATTTGATGCATTCTCCACGTTTTGAGACCCCCTGAGTCACAAAAAATAGTTTTTACGAAGGTGTCTGTATGTCTGTCTGTCTGTATGCAGTAGTCTATAATCTGTGAACTCGATAACTTTTGCAAGAATGATCGGATTGGATTGCCATTTGCCACATTTTGAGGAACCAAAAAGACAGGTCAAGTTCGTCAACCAGCTATTTTGGATGAAAAATCAAAGAGGGGGAGCATTTTGAACATTTTTTTGGACTTTTCTTCCAAGACTAAAAAATTGTTAGATAATTTCTGGTAGCACGTAAAAAGTGCAACAATTCATCCTTGTCATTTTTTTCGATGAAAACAAAATTGTCAGAGTTATGGTATTTTCAAAAATAAAAAATATAGAAGAAAATGAGCATTTTTATCCGAATAATGCAAGATTGAAAAGAAAGTCATAGAGAAAAAATGTTACTTCTTGGAAGCCTTATAAGATCGTGAATACAACTTTTTGAATCGATAATTTTCGAAAGAATAATTATATTCGATCGTGCTCTAGCACTCATTTTGAGGGACAAAAAAGACAAGTTGATTTCGTTTTCCAGCTATTTTGGATCAAAAATAAAAGAGGGGCACGATTTTGAAGAATGTTTAAGACTTTTTTCCCAAGACTCAAAAATAGTAAGCATGGCTTAATTCTTGTACTAGGTAAAAAGTGGACCAATTTATCCTCATGATTTTTTTTTTTATAAAAACAAAATTGTCAGAGTTGTGGCATTTTAAAAATTCAAAATATAAACGGAAATGAGCATTTTTAGCCAAAAAACGCAAGACATGAAAAAAAGTTTAAAGAAAAAAAATGTTTCTTTTTGGTAGCCCTCCAGGGTGATCTTTACAACTTTTCGAGTTTTCTCAAAAAATTAAAAATTCAAATTTTGGTCGCACAAAAAATAATGAAAAATACAAAGATTCATTTTTTGGTCAAACTATGCAAGGTACGGGAAAATATAAATGAACTAAAATTGTGCACCAAAAAAAAGATTTTTTTTTGGTCACAAATTTGGACGAATTAAATTTTTGATAGGACAAGTAGTTCGTTAACCAGCCATTTTTGACCAATGTTTCTGGTTGTATCCATTAAAATCGCTTTTCGAAAAATCAAAAATGCATGTTTCCGCTCAAACTATGCAAGGTGTGAAAAAATGTTAAAAACAAAAATGATTAATTTGAAAAAGACCTTTAAATTTTAATAATACCATTCTTTTCATAAGATGCACAGTTTTGATTTAAATCGTGAAAAATGTTACCAAAAATGAAAAATATCATTTTTAAACAAAACTATGCGAGATATGAAAAAAAATTAAAATTACAAAAATTGTTCACCTCAAAAAAATATAAAAATTTACTGGTAAAAAGTGAAACTATTTATCCTTATGATTTTTTTTTTGATAAAAACAAAATCGTCAGAGTTGTGGCATTTTCAAAATTCAAAAATCTAAAAGAAAATGAGAATTTTTAGCCAAATAATGACAACGCAAGTCATAACGTTTTTTAAACAATGAAAAAATTTAATTGGCTAGCCAAACTATGCGAGATGTAAACATCACTGGCGAGTATTGTAATGAGAATGTGTTCCTTAAGGTCAGTAGAGCCTTAGGTAAACCTAATATTAAAAAAAAATGCATGAAAAATGAAAAACAAAAATCTTCATAGAAGTAGATGTTTTTAGCAGTTTTTCAATATTTGCAATTCTGTGTATGCATTACACTGTAAACTGAAACAAGCACGTGTGAAGCCGAGCGCGTACCGCAAGGTAAATACGTTATCGAACGCGAAGCGCGAGATCCGAATGGCGCGCGTTCCAGGCCATGAGAAATGTACCCGCGCAGCAGGCCCGTTTTTTTTAATTTTGATCGAAAGAGATTTAAGAAATAAAAATATTATTGATATTATTGTTTTCAAGATTCAACCTCCTTTACTATCTAAGAACTTCACTAGAATGTTTTCCCCAAAAAAGAAAAAAAAGATTGAATCCACACAAGGCAGCTGAGCGGACGTGACAGTCATGCAATTTACCTCACCACATTGTCATCCGGGGAAGATTCCGGATTTCGAAAATCCTCCCGAATAAGGAAGAAAAATCGATTATTACTTATCCTTAATCTTAGCCAACAGTAGAGAAATTTGCCATGGAACGTGCAAGAAGTCAACAACAAGTGTAGGGCAACCCTGAATTCGCAACGGACCTTCTGAATTTATTTTCAAAGAAAAGAAGCGGTTCTCTCGATTTTGAGAGAGCGAGGGAGCGAGGAAGGAATATAGGAAAAGAAGATCGAAGGATTGGAGCGACGAAGGGTGGGTTCACCTGGAATAAGCACGAAATTTCCACGCTCGACCCTTCCAGCCCAAATTTGAGGTAAAAACTCGCTAAATAGGTCCTTAATGTCGCACCGGGTCTTTTGTACCTGCGGTTACGCAATTCTTCGCTGTGCACGGGTGTACAATAACACTGGATAAATAGGACCATCCCTAGGGACCCATGAGGGTGAAGGAAAATCAAATAATCGGGTCACGTCACCTTGAAAAAGGAACTCCTTTTTTTCACCCAAAAACCACACTGATGACAATTCCAAAAGAGTTTACTTAAGAAAAAAAAAACAAAAGAAAAAAGTGTTGTCTATACTCTCGAAAAGTATGGCGTTCTGATGATTTACTACGTGAGAAATTGGCGGAAACTCTTTTTGAGGATAATATTGACTTATGAAGGAAAAAAAATAAATATTATTAATACAGAGAGTGGTATTTGCAAGTATAATTATTCAAATCATTTATATTATTAATTTAAAATAACGCTTTCTAAATAATAATTTGGAACATGCTAGACAAATAATTCAATTTTTAATATGGTTTAAATTTCCCTCATTACTTATGCACTCGGGAATTTATTTATCACTTTCTAAAGTATAGTTTAAGGTACTTTCATAAATAATGGGTTTATCAAAGTTTTTGTTGTTCTAATACCAAGTTGCAAAATGCTCCATTGTTTTTCTTTCGTAAAAAAATTTGTTGCACCAAATTTTTTTTTTTTTAATATGTGAGGAATGCTCCATCGATATTTACATTTTTAACCTGAAATTTTTCGTTTTAGCAATGTACAAATTCTTGTATTATCTTCTCGCAATAGATTAAGGTTCTATTAATATTGTGAAATAATCTGTTTGCTACAAAAAATACATTAAATTTGTATATTTTCATATTATAGAATCATTCATGTATTTTGATAATAAGAAACATTCACGCATTTGTTAACTTTGCAGGTTGGCTTTTTTGATTGTATCACATCATTGCGATTGTAAGAAATATCTATACGAAAATGACACTTTTTGCACACTTTTTCATTTTTTTCTATGAAAGCGATGAGCAGTAAGTACCCTCTAAGTCTAAATCTTATCCGATTGGCTTCATGCTTGCTGAAGGACAGTTTAGAAAAAAAAACAGATTAGGCTGCGACACGTTTAAAGTTGAATAAACTGATTTTTTTCATGCAAAAAATGGACAAAACTGATGCATAATGATAGTTGTTTTCCTATAATTGCATTTACTATACTTTTTCAAAATTGAAATAAGTATTTTTTCGCATTGAGATTTGAACCATTTTAGATGAAAACTGGCTAACATTCGACAATCTTAGATTTAGAGCAATTCAAACATTTCAATCTTTTAGCATTTAAAATAGTAGATTCCTAAACATAAATATTCCAGAATTGAAAAATGTAAAATTAGTTCCTTATCATAAATTTTGAAGTATTTTAGAAACAAATTTCCAAAAGCCTACTATGGAATTTTCGTATTATCGTTATAGAACAGTTACATAACTCAGTTGAGAAGAATGTTACCGAACGTTTTAACCATCTTGTTCTGTAAAACTTACCTGAAATAACTATCACAGATCAATTTATAATCGTCTTTACATAACAGTTACATAACTCAGTTGGAAGGTATATTAAAAAACGTTGGGAATACTCTCGTTCTGTAATAATCATAAAAAAACTAAACATTCTAGAATAGAAAAATATACAATTGCAGGAATTTTCAAAGATGATTGCTGAAGGTTTAGAGCGGAGCATTTATCATATATTCTGTATTTCATATTCCTCATTTTTTTATTACACTTTCTAAAGCTACTGAAAATTTCAAGGTACACATAAAAAGTATTCTTTTTCTACGGCCTAATTTTAATACCTTTAAAAGTTTGAACTGAGCTCTATTTCTCTCTCAAATCTAGATTCGAGCCTATTTTTCCCCCAAATATAACTCACCTATTTTTTATCTTCAAACGAGAACCTGATTCTTAAAATAATATTTATTTTTGTCTATGGAGCATTTTAAATAGGTAAAATTTGACCATGAGAAACTGAAACAATTTAATAAATCCAATTGTTAAATATTCAAAGTTCGTACATCATGAAAACGTGGAGGTAACATTTAAAAAAAAAAGGTTTATAAGCACGAAAATAGTTCCAAAAGTCCAGTACGTAAAATTACCTAGAAATTTTTTCTTTTCAAATTCGTTCTTTTTCCAATTAAAAAAATTATGTCTGTTTGGAATCGTCTTTCTTACTTCTACGATATGGAATTTTCGAAAGTTTTGTTTTCAACTGATTCTTAATATATTGGAATGATCTACGTACATATAAAATTTTCTAAGAAAATAGTGTTTTAGTCTATCAGTTTAGAAAGTTTGTATAACGAGTTTAAACGAAGCAGGAAAGTTAATAGAAAAATAACTTGTCTTCCAGTTAATGTAGAAAATACTTGAAAATGTCCAAGGTATCGAAAAACGACATCTCTATAGATAAATGGCATTTGTGGCATTTGAAAAGCGAGGTACACGACGCGTAACCGATCGTGCTACCTTCGAACGACTACAATTCGTCCAGATAGTGTCTCACCCGTCACATGTCACTCGTCGATAGATGGGATGATAAGTGAAAGCCATAAAATCCAATTTTTAAACAATAATCTTTGTTCTCTGTAGCCTGAACTGCCCTTGACTCGAGCAGTTCGGATTCCTTTATACGTACATACACTTCTTGTTTTTTTATTATTGTGTATAAGTAACCGGTTGACACGATCGTAAGTTGTTAATTGAAGTGTTCATTGAAACTCATCGGCATTGGGGCAAAGAGAAGTGCAAGTTGTCGTCCGTGATTGTTGTTTAGTCGGATTTTAAAACAAGAGTTTTTGCGTCCATCATGAAAAAGGAAAAAGCTTCACTTTTCGAAGAAGTACTGCCGTTTCTTGTCCTTAGTTGATAATATGTGGATGATGGTTAGACCTTATAAGCAAAGAGAGTTTGTAGTATTGTCTTTCATCTACAACATAGAGCTAAGAAGTTCAAGCGCTTTCAAAAAGTCCAAATTTCTTTTTATGTGAATAAAATGAAAAACACATAAAAATGGTTTATTAAACTTTTTTTTTATCTTGTTGAACTGTTCTTTTATTTCGTCTATTCGTTCCGAAATTTTCGAATGAAAAAGGCTTGTTGCTATACCACTCTTCTCGAGAAGATCATGAATATCAAATTTTTAAAACTTTCTAGTATAGAGTTTTGAAAAACATACTGGTTGTATATTCTACACAATTTAGGGTGGTCCAAAATTGCTTTAGAAATTTTTTTGCCCAATCTTTCTGCAAAACGCCCCCCCCCCCCCTGAAGTTTACCACGTATTTCCCGTCAGAAAAAAATACGTTTTTGTAAACTTTATTCAG
>WSXT02127082.1:0-10799 GCA_011762715.2 Neuroterus valhalla
TACATTGGATCAGTTGAGACTGAATGAACTTTAGAATAATGCGATTCCAGTTTGATTCGGATTTTTACAATGTGGTTTATAGATTAATCCAATTACGGATTGAATCGATTGAATTTTGATTAAGAATTTTATTTGATATTCAATGCGAGTTTGGAATAAATCGAATTCAAAATTCAGTTTGCATCACGCAGATTTTGAATTAAAATTGATTGATTTGTATTGTAAATTTTATTGCGATCAATCAGAGTTTTGAGTGGAACAGATTGTAAATTCGGTTAGGGTGAATCTAAGTGCGTGTTAAATCGGCTTGATTTTGATTTGAAATTCGAACCCGATCAATCCATGTTACTTATTCAGAATAAAATTTCAATTTCGATCAATCCATGTTTGGCTTGGATCGCATTATTCTGTATTAAAACACCAGTTTCATTCAGGGTTCGAATTGATCCGGATTGGAAATTCTTTGGAAATCAATCGAAGTTTGTATGGAATAAAATCAATTTAGTTTTAGAACTCGGTTTGGGAATCAATTCGATTTTGGATTGGATCAAATTGGAAAATAAGTTTTGGATCAATCAAAATTCAAATTGAAACAGATAATTACGGATTATAAATTCGGGTTAGAAAAATTCGAGTTGAGATCGAATGGGATCAATCTAGAAAGGAAAGTCGAGTTTTGTTCCCATTCGAGTTCAGAATATAACGGAATTATTTGGATTATGTTCTCAGTTTGAAACAATCAAAGCTCGGATTGAAACAGATTAATTTAGATTGGAAAGACGCTTTATGTATCAATTCGACTGTAGATTGAATCAAATTAAACATTTGGTTCAGATTGATCAAAAATCGGAATAAAACGGATTATATCTGGACAGATTTGTCTCAGAACGATACGAGTTTTGCTTGAATAATCGAAAGAATATGGATTCGATATTCAATGAAGATCATTCCGAGTTCAGACTGCACCGGATTGAAAATTCGTCCTGGATCAATCCGAGTTTCAATGTATTTGGATTGAAAATTAGGTTAAGATCAATCAGAGTTCGGATCAAATGAGATAAATTTTTTTGATACTACTGAGTTATTTGAATATTTGTTGAACCCATTGAACATTGTTCTAAACCTGAATCTGAGAAAAATATAGGATATCTAATCTCTTTATTAGGGATACACTTCTTCTATTATAATGCGTACTGTCTTTATCTTCATAAATTCCAGTAGAATCTGAAATGTTGAATTTTTTTCTACAAAGTTGGGTCCTATTCCAATAAAAACTATCCTGCCATTAGAGGTCGTCTATAAATAACTTGAAGCATCTAGGGGAGGGGGGATTGCAAGCTTACGTACACTTACCATAGAAAAGCGTTACGAAGGAGGGGGTGGGGGTAAAAATTGTTAAAAAAACGTCACGTAATTTATGGACGACCCCTAAGGTTTATAATTCTACAAAACCACGTCTTTAGCTAAAAAAAGGTATTTCTTCGACTCCGAACAATAAAAGAAAAGAAAACATTTACCTCGATATTCCAGCCTAAATTCATCTAGTTTTTATGCGTTCTAAAGACACTTCAAACTACGTCGGTTTGTCACGTAAGAAGAGGAGCGGGGATCAGGAGGCAGAGATCTGAGAATCGAAGTTGGAAGGAAAGAAGGAAAAGCACCTGAGAAACCGGAAAAAAATCATCCTCTTCCACAGTTCGCAGTCGCTGAAAGAGACGGGAATAAAAATTAATCGGTATTTACTAAACCCTTATTCTGTCGTAACAAAGGAAGGACATTAAACGAAATATGAATCTAATTTTCTGGAGGGCCCCTGGAAAAACATGACGACACTGATATATTTGTTTAAAAAAAAAAGCAGAATTTCTCTTGAAATTTCTCATTTTTCCTATTATCGTTGACCAGCAAAAACAACACGTGTGAAAAATGGACCAAAATTTTCTGAACTCACAAGGATTTTCCTTTTAATCTTAAAATATAAGATAAGAATAGGAGATATCAACAGATTTCATAATTTTTTAATAATTTTATCGGATCATCTTTTCTTGATGAACGTAAAGCTTCTAAGTTCATAATTCCACAAATTCTTGGACTTGTTTACAATGTTATATAAAAAAATAATTGAATGTCAAGTTTAGATTGAATCGGAACTCTTTTTGAGGCAAAAAAGAGAAAATTGTAAACAGCCCTATTCATTCGGAAATGGTAAAGTGGCTTATAATAAAAAATGTAACCAATAAAAATGTGCGAGCTGGGTTATCGCGGGGTTGATTTAGAGGGGATGAAATTTGTATTATTCTTATTTCCGGCGAAAGTTGACTTCAGATAGAAAAGTGTTCAATAGGAAACATATAGATTATGATAAAATCTACATTTATGGTATCAATGACTTTTTTCCGTAACCTCAAAATGTCTAAGAAAATGCGAAAAACCGTGTTTGTAATTTTATTTTGTTTTATTTTCCATCTTAAAATGGAAGGTTCGGTTTTCCACGATGTTAAATTTTTTTTTAAATTAATAAGGTGGCCGCGTCAAGTTTGTTTAGAAACATTCCACAGGTTTCAACTAAGAGCAGTGAAACAATGTCGGAAATTCAGTTGTTATGAAAACTCTTGGCAGAGGAGATTCGGAAGTCTGAGACCCCCCCACCTTCAAGTTGCTACGGTTCGCAAGCCCAGCTTT
The DNA here is from genome assembly GCA_011762715.2 of Neuroterus valhalla. NCBI lineage: Eukaryota > Metazoa > Arthropoda > Insecta > Hymenoptera > Cynipidae > Neuroterus > Neuroterus valhalla. The sequence continues at coordinate 2,683 of WSXT02127082.1, forward strand.
TTTCCAACAATCTTCAGACCTCAACTAAGAGCTGTGTGTGATGGCAGAATTTCAGCATAATGGAAAACCCTCGGGAGGAGTGATTTAGTCGGAAAATGTCAACATAATTATGAATACACGACTGTTTGCTAGGCTTGCATGTTGAAGCTACCTTTATGTGTGCCATTACAATTATTTACAAATTCTACCCCAATTAAAAAGAATCATCACCCCGATTAAAAATTCTTCCACTTGGTTCCGACTTGAATTGCCCCAATCAAGTCCTAGTGCAGACGAGATTCTGCATCTTTCTGAGACGGAGCGAGACTTCATTTCACGTCTTGAGACGAGTTTCTACGACTTGAAGACATATATTTTCGTCTCGAGTCGAGTTGCTACGACTTGAAGACATATTTTCGTCTTGAGTCGAGCGCTTACGACTTGAAGATATAGATCTTCGTCTTAGAGCCATAAAAAGATTACTGGAATGACTTAACATTTCCGTCGGTAAACGAGGTACCGTGATGTCATCTAATAAATTTGTATTCCTATTTATAGAAATCTTCCTTACCCACAAAACTGTGCATTAAAAATGTACTGACCAAGAATTGGTGGATTATTTTCTATATTTCTTCAAATCGATTTCTTGAATAAAATTAAGATTCGAGATTAGTGGATTATTAATGATAATAATAATAATAATTATGATAATAAGATGAAAGATCTTTCAGATTTCAGTAGAGTTTTTATTATTTCTATAAATACATAATTTTATTTTACACAAGTTTATATAGGTATGCGAAGAAAACAAATGCATTCCTTGTTTTTAATAAGTCGTAGAGAATGCTCACAAAATTTCAACGGGTGTCATATATCCCTCTCTAGAGTCTCTAGACCCCAATGAAATCGAGATTAGGATCGTTGACGCTTTTCTTTCATGTCACATTTACAAGGCAATTTTTGCACAATTTTCCATCGGGCTATGTACATTAAAAAATCCTACATAATTATCAGTACATCAAAACTTGAATCGCGAAAATCGGACCATTTGTACTTATATTATGAAACGATAATGAAATAGCCGAAATTGCAAAAGCAGTCCGATATTTGCGAAATTTTACGAAATTCAAGAAGACGCATTTTCGTAAAATCAATAGGTCGTAAAGGATGCTCTTAAAAATTTCAACGGGTGTGATATATATTCCTCTCTAATGAATCGTACAAATTTCAACCGGTATCAGATCCTAAAGTGAATAACGCTGTCAGTGTAACGATAGTTTATGACTTCACAGCGTAACGGTACCAAAATTCTCATAAAAAATATTCATAATGCTATAACTTCTATTGTTTCGATATCCTGTTTTGCAAAGTCTGCAATAGATGGTGATGGTGCGGAGGATAGTTCATCTGTCGATGAACTGTTCGGTTGGGAATGCTCAGGATGAGAATGGTGTAGTATGGCCTTGTTTGCTGTAAGTTGAGAGGTTGCAAAAAAGATTGTGAGTTTGGTAGTTGTGGATAAGAGTAGGGTGGTTAATAGTTGGGTTGGTATAAGTTAGTTGGATAAAGCGGGTGAGAAGTGGGTGAGTGAGGGTTGGGTGAGTGCGAGTTAGGTGGATGAGAGTTGGGTAGAAGAGTTATAGGATGGGATGCATAAGGAAGCGGGAGGTAAGGGGGAAATATGGAGGAGGTTGAAGGGAAATTGAGGTGATCAGGCGGAAGGACATTCTTGTGTTGCGTGATCGCCTTTTTATTCGTAGAGTAGTGCTTGGGTCTCGTTATCTTTTCTTCGCCGGTGATCGTTGGCCAATTAACTTCGAATTCCTCGCTTGCGTACACATATTCATAACGCAGCAAGCAAAGCCGTCCCTTGTATATTCGCCGTGATGCGGCGCTCGTCTGTCGGATCTCGCGCTTCGCGATCGATAATAAACTCACCTCGCGCTCCGCGCTTGGTTATGAATTTGCCTCCATCTACGCGCTCGGTTCTTGTATTTTCCTACATTTACATAAGGGGCTTTTGAAACTCGACAGCGAGATGTCGACTACTTTAATTTGCCGATTTTGAATTCTCTTTTGTTGAAGCTTCTCCGGCTTTAACAAATACATTTTCATCTCATGTCTCGTACTGCGCACTCGATCAAAATTTGTTCAACACGGTAGAAAAGTTATGTTGCCCAATTTTTTTCATATGTTGTGTACTTCTTCTAGAAATTTGATTGTTTAATGTTTTATTTTTTACGATTGAAACAAAAACTACCTGTCCAATCGGAAAATTATAACAAATTTATAGATCTTTTCCGAGTGAACAACTATTCTCTATCAATCTTCTGTCTTAGCTTCCGACATTTTTTCAAAAAGTTTATCATTTCATTTTTATAGTTATTTTTCCTGATTGACATAAAAACCACATAAGATTGATAACACATTTAAAGATATTTCCCTGGTAAAGAACTTTTGTAAATTTGTTTTTTCCTAATCTCGGGACAATCGTCCGAAAGTTCAATTTTGTCCTTTTTAATATGGTCTTTCTTCTGATAAAGCAAGAAATACTTGTCCTATCAACAGGATATCTCCCGTTGTTTGGCTAAAAATTCAAATTTTCGTTTATATTTTTGAATTTTGAAAATGCCATAAATCTGACAATTTTGTTTTCATCAAAAACATCACGGGGATTAGTTTTTCGAAAGTTATCTTGCTCATAGACAGACAGACACATTCGTAAAAACCTGTTTTTAGGGTTCAGGGGGTCTCGAAACGTGGACATTTGACAAAAGGGGGGGGGGGGGGGAATTTTACACAAATATAATAACTTCTTTGATGAGAATGTAAAAATAGAAAAACGAAAAGGTTTAAAGAAATTCTTGAAGAATCGAATCGAAACTTACCGTAAACTACATCGAGAAGTTTTTCGGAGAAAGGCGTAAATTTTCCTCTTCCGCTTTTTGACATATGAGCAAAATCAGTTTTCCCCAGGAGGCTGGATAGCAGTTTCTTTGTCATTTTATTTGGACTGTGCCCGTAAAAATTTTTTATGGCTATTTTGTCCGTGGCCAAAATCCATACGTTGGATGTTTTAAGCAGCTGCACCTGGAAATCACAAAGTGAATTACATTCATTCCACAAATATGTTTTTATTTATTACCGTAAAAACAAGCGGGAATATACTCACTTTATGGCCTGGTCTATCTAAGGCTGCATCTTCATACTCATAATGAACCGCACTCTGAAAAAAAAATTAATTAAGTTTGTACGATGTAACATATATCATGATTTAATTGTTTAAACTTTTTTCTGTACCATTAAGCCCTAATCCCTTGCGGATTAGGGGACTGGTGCTGAGACTTTGTTGGGACTGGTGCTGGGACTGGTGTTGAGACTGGGGCTGGAACTGGTGTTGGGACTGGTGCTGGGACTATTGCTGGGACCGGTGTTGAGAATATTGTTGGGACTGGTGATGGGAATATTGCTGGGACTGGTGCTGGGACTATTGTTGGGACTGGTGTTAGAACTGGTGCTGGGACTGATGTTGGGGTGTCCATGGAATTGGAAGCTGCTACAAATGGGACATTCTTCGCTAAATCCAAGTTCCTTCGTCTTGAAGCTTCTTGCTTAGTCTTTTCGTTAGACCTCTTTTCGCTGTTGATTCTTCGTTTGATATTTTTCACGGCTTCGTTGCCAGTCTCTTTCGGAACTTGAAGCGCTCTGTTCTCAAAAACAAGCAATTTTTCAAGGAACTCTTTACTTTCTGTAATAAGATGGAAATTTATTGCTGCATTTAACTATATTATGCTTGCGGAAGTTGAGGGTTTAATAAGGGTAAAAGGGCAGTACGGTGGAACAGATAATAATCTGTCTTATAATCTATACACAAGAAGAATATTCTGCAACCATCTTTTCCTCCACAAGTACCTGTTCTCTGCCCCCTCCAGTATCACGAGATTGCACTTTGTAGAGTTCGGTCCCTTGGGGAGGCAATGCCCTCAACAAATCTTTTCCATAGACCCTTAATCTCAAAATTAGCTAAAGCTTTTGAAATTAGAAAGTAGGATCTTGAAAAATTCAATTTGGATTGAGCATTTTTTGCATAGTTTTATTTAAAGAGCTCAGTGGTTTAAAGTTTAAAATTTTATTTGGAAATGGCTTTTGAAAATGGGAAATCTAGGCAAAAATTTTGAGCAACAAGAAAATTTATAGAACTGACCAACTGCAGAAGAAAAGTAGAAAATCAAAGTAAATAGTCGAATACTATTTTCTTAATAATAATGTTATCTCGTTCTACAATTCCGTAGAATTTTAACATATTCAGAAGAATTTCATTCATTATCAATATTGAACATGGTTTTTATTCAATTCAATTTATTCTCCATAAATCCCCATTGTTCATTTTGTTGCGAATAGGGTCTTGTGAAATAAGTAATCAGGTATTTGTTCAACTTTCATATATTTTAACACGCACACTAATGATACAAGAAATTCAACGTGAATACGGAGTTAAGAACGCAATGATTTGAAAAATGTCTATGTTTCGGATAAGATTCAAAGATCGGTTCGGAGGACGAGCTACAAGAACGATAGTTGACCGATTGAAAAATGAAAATGTAATGCTGAAAAATTGAATGACAAGTGAAGATGTTTCGGAGGTGGTACAAACTGGAAGATTTAGTGCACAGTGGTGGGGTAATTTTTTCTGGCTCCTATTGGATAATGGAAAGAGTGGGATATATCGGAGACTCCCATTTTTTTATGAACGTGACTAAAGCTAAGATGATATCTGAGTTAAAGAAGGTGCAGGCAGCTGCGAGTTCGGAAATTTCGTAAATCTACGATGGCCTTTTCCTTGAAATTTTGAGAACTATAAAGGATTTAGGATTCAAATGCTTCAAGTGATTGGAAGAAACTTTACTTAGCCAAAGCTGCATATTCTACAATTTGTGGTTATAACATAATTGCACTTTCGAAGTCTATACAAATTCTTGCCGACGGTAAACAGACCGAAATGTTTTTTAAAAGATATTTGAAGGGAAGGGAACATAAAATGGCGAATTCGTTTTTCTATTTACTCGAGACACAACACCCATTATACCCATCTCGGATTTTTACAAACATGATTTTTATTTACAATACGTTCCTGAATTTGAATGATCAAAATGAATTTAGCGTCCAATTCCTCAGCATTCATCAACAGAAAGAGACTCTACAGTTTTCAAACATTGAATCTGAAATTTTGGAATTTCTAACGTTTTCAATTTGGAATAATTCAAACTTTTATCATGCCAATGTTAGCATAAAAATGTTCGATTTTGATATTTTTAATTCAAACTAGGTAATTCTTATTTGAGAGTTCGAAAAAATAAATATTTTGTAATATGCATTCCAAACTTAAAATCTGAAACTATACCATTTTGAACGTTTTTGAAGAAAATAATTTCAAGATTTTATAATCCAAAGGTAAATTCACAAATTTGTATCTTTGACAAGTATCTATTAGTTGGGGCACATTCAATTTTTAAATGCAATACCTTTAATGCTCATGTTTCTTTTTCTATCTTTGAAATAAAAATGTTGTGATTTTCATTATTCCCAACATTCAAGCAATTTTAAATTATTCTAGTTTTAAGGGCTTCTCACTTGGAGCTGTTGACACTTCCAATGTCCAATTATTTCATTTCCAACGAAATAATTCATTTTTCAACCATCACGATTAGAACGCGTTCAATTTGAAATTCTCTCGATTTAAATTTATTCTACTGAGGGTTGTTGCAGTTCAGAATTCTCGAATATTTGATGTGAAACTTTACAAATCTCAACATTGTAAATTTATAGGAATCCCAAACTGTTATATTTGGAAGCTTCCTAATTCCAAATTGTGGAACTTCAAACCCTTTTCAATGAAAAGTGTACCATTTTCCAAATTTTTGATCCGTTATTAAATTCAAAAGTTCATTAATTAGGAGGACTTACCCTTCTAGCTTGCCCAGGACCCAGGACTCAGGAGCTTCTTTACTCTTTTTTTAATTTTTCGAATTAGTTCGTTTTAAGTATTGAAAATTGAGTTAAGCTTACCCTGAAAGAGATTTGACCTAACGGTATAATAATAACAATAGAAACGCATTTTTTAATGGTTCAATCCTAGTTAAATTAGAGCTAAAATGATTTTTAAGGCCATATTGAACTTACCCGATTTCCACTTTACCGACATCTTTTTTTTGCAACAACTCACGTCTACACCGAAACAGATGTCGAGTTGATATTTTAAGAAAAGCCTTAGAAAACAATAAAGTACATTTGTATACAGCATTTTGTTCATAATTTTCAAAAAAGAAAATTTGTTTGGGAATTTTTTTCAAAATTTTGAACCGAATGTTGTATTCAAGGGTAGTTCATTATTTTCTAAGGCTTTCCCAAAAAAATCAACTCGATATCTATTTGGGTGCGGACGTGAGTTGTTGCAAGAATAATCGATAATTTGGGTCACGTGACCCAGGTTTTACATGGCCTTAATGATTTATCAATAATATGAAGATGTTTTCAAATCGAATAATTTGAAAATTGATACTATTTTATTGAATCTATTTGGCATGGAAAGTTATCAGAATGATACTAGAACTGTATTTATTGTTATTTAACGTTTCCCCAAACGAAATGTTTCATGTTTAATCAACTTTTCAATTTGATATCAGATTAGGAATTTGGTAGTAAGTATACTTCCGATTTAAGAGCGAGATCATGATGACGTGCACCCTAGGCGCGCTCAAACTTGCGAGCAAAGTGAGACGCGCGCGTAGCGCGCCAAGAGAATGTATCCGCACAGCGGGCAGATTCTTTACATTCTCATCAGAGAAGGTATTAGATTTGTGTAAAATTTGACCCCCCTCCCCTTCACCCCTGTTTTTGTCAAATGTCCACGTTTTGAGACCCCCCGAACCCGAAAAACACGTTTTTACGAATGTGTCTGTATATATGTCTGCATGTATGTATATGTATGTATGCATGTATGTATGTATGCATGTCTGTCTGTCTGTCTGTTGGCACGATAACTTTTGAAAAAAATACTCCACTTGATTGGCCTTTGGTACACTATTTCAGTGTCAGAAACTGAAAATCAAGTTCGTTAGCCAGCTTTTTTTGATGAAAATTCAAAAAATGAAGAAAATGAAGATTACAAGCGAAAAAACGCACGAAATAAGGAAGAGGAAAGGAAGAAAAATCCTTCTGTTTCAGTGCTCCACAATATTTAACTAAAAATTTTTCGAATTTCCTAAAAAAATCGAAAATTCCAAGTTTTACTTCAAAAGAAAAATAATGAAAAAGAGATCATTTCATTTTCCAGTCGACCAGAGCAAGATACGGAAAAAGATAAAAGGACCAAAATTCTGCAACCAAAAAAGATCTACAAATTTTCTAGGTAGTACTTGCTGATAAGACAAGAATTTTTTGTTTTATTCATGGAAAAAATCATTCAAAAGGGAAAAATCTGCCCGCTGCGGGGGCACATTCTCATGACGCGCTTCGCTCGCAACTTTGAGCGCGCCTATGGCGCGCGTCTCTTGGATCTCGCACTTCGCGCTCGATGGTAATCTCACTTCGCGCTACGCGCTCGGTCTTTGTACTTCGCTACTTGATGTATGTGAATTCTCTCTTGACCAAGCTTCTCCAGCTTCAACGAATACATTCTCATCACGTGTCTCGTGCTGCGCATTCGATCAAAGTTTGTTCAAAGCGGTGGAGAAGTTTTGTTGCCTGATTTCTTTCCACATGTTGTGTAGTTTTTCTGAAAATTCAATTTTTTGATTTTTTTTACCATCGAAAGAAAAACTACGCGTCCAATCGGAAAAATTATAACAAATTTACAGATATTTTTCGGGCGAATAACTTTTCTCTATCAACCTTCTGTACGTGTTAGCCTTAGTCATTTTCTCAAAAATTTTATTATTTCAATTTTATAGCTATTTTTCCTTATTGAAATGAAAACTACATATCCTGTTAAAGAAGTTGATAACAAATTTAAAGATATTCTCCTGATAAAGAACTTTTGTCGATTTGATTTTTCCCAGGCGGGTGGCACTCCTATAAAGTCCTGTAGAATAAATGTGACGTGAGATTTGACCAAAGCCGCGTGTGGCGCTGGCTGTACT
>WSXT02127093.1:0-10799 GCA_011762715.2 Neuroterus valhalla
AAAAAATCCTCTTTGATTAAATATTCAATTTTTCCATTAAAAATTCATACTTATGAGCTCAGAATATAATTTTTTTCTAAAGAAAATACTAGTTAAAAATTTTTTTCTTGCCTAACTGGAAATTTTTTTGGGTTGAACATGAAACTATTTTGTTAGATATCAGTATTTTTTTCAATCAAAAATTAATATTTCTGATTGAAAATTTATCAAATTCTCAATTTTGTGTGAAAATTAATCTTTTCAAGTTGAAAATTGAATTAATTGCTTACAAATTTATGTATATTAATGAAACTTCATTTCTTGTGATGGAAATTTATTCAGTTGATCAAAAAATTCTTCTTTTTTAATGAAAATTGTTCTCCTGTCCGAAGAAAGAATCATTCTTTTTTTTTTGTTGAAAATTCGAGAATCTTAGTAAATCTTCGGCTATCAGTTTTTAATTGATAATTTCAGTTTGGTCGACAGTACAATTTCGATGATTGGAAACAGATTTGGAAGAGTTTTACATACCACCAAATGAAACATAATTTTTATTTAGAATTAGTTTCGGAATTTTTATGAATAAAATGCATTCAGCTTTTAATCAACAGTTCTTGAATTAAACAAAATACGATTATTATAAAACTAGAATGACCAATTTCCAACAAAAGAGTGGATTTATCAGCACTCAAATATGAATTTTCAACGAACAAATAAATTTGTAACGAAAAAAATATATTTTCAACAAAAATGATGAGTTGGGTTTTAAAGCTAAGAAGACAAATTTCAAACAGTTATGTTTTCAACCAAAAGGGGTGAATTTTTCAACCAAAAAGATAGTTTTGCTGCAAAATAGCTAAATCCTTAACCCGAGAATATGAATCACGACTTGAAAATTCTTTTTCACGTAAATTTTATCATTTTCATGTAAATAATTGCATTTCTCATCAAACAATTGAAATTTCAAGCCAAAAATACAAATTTTTTACAAAACAGTGGAATCAAAAAACTGAAGATATGAATTTCCAATGTAAAAGATGATTATTATACACATTCAGATATGCACAAAGAAAAAAAAAACTTCTTATGATGAATAATATACATTTTCCTAAAACTAGAACAGCTGCGTGGCAAAAGTTTCAAATCCTTTAGATGATTATTTAATTTACGATCTAGGTCGGGGATTTTCCTCAGTTTCCCCAAAAATGAAATGAAATTTTTTCATATTTTTCAGATACTTACTGAATTGCTCTCAATTAAATGATTCAAGACTTGAAGCATAAAATCTGAATTCATATTATTCTTCGGAATTTAGAAACCAATTGAGAATAAAAATTATGGTCCATTGATGGTATGTGAAATTCCCTCGGATCTGTTTCGAATCATCGAAATCGTAATTGTAGAACAAAATGAAATCATTAATTAAAAATTGATATCCCAGGATCTACTAAGATCCCCTAATTTTCAAGAATGAAAAGAATAATTGTTCCTTCAGTCAAAGGCGAACAATTTTTATTGAAAAAAAGAATTTTTGAAACAATTGTTGAATTTTTATTCAACTCAATGAATCTTTATCACAAAGAAAGATTTTTTAACAAAGTACATACATTTTCGAGAAAATAATCCAATTTTCAACTAGAATGGAATGATTTCCCATAAAAATTAGAGAGTTGTTAAATTTTCATCCAGAAGTATTAATTTTCAATTTAAAAAAAAATACTAATATCAGATAAAATAGTTGCGTTTTTGACCAAAAAGGATTCCAGTTAGGCAGAAACGAAATTTCACATAGTGTTTTCTATAAAAGAATAAGATTATCAGCTCGAATAGATGAATTTTGAATTAAAAAATTGGATATTCAATCAAAGAGAATTTTTCAACTAAAAAAAAAAAATTGTTGGATTCTCAAGCCAAAAAGATAAATTTTCTGCATTACAATGAATTTTTCAACCCGGATTGATGGTTTTTCAATGAAAAATTAATTATTTTCTGGAAAATTTTTCAGTTTTTAGTATATTATTTCAAATTCCTATTTCGAAATATGTTAAAACTAATGAATAAATGAAAAGCAGTTGGCAGGGTTATATTTCTCGCAGCAAATTGCTGTCACAAAAGCTTCTAGTTATAATATAGTAATATATATGTATTCGTAGGATCTCAAGAGGCCAATTTTTATTTTAATTAACTTAATTAGCCAATTCGTTGAGTATTTGAAACTAGTACAGACACATTTATATTGAAATATGAAATGAAAGCCTTGGAATAAATCGTCACCTAGCCTTCTGCGAAAGATATAATTGAATTGAAAAGAAACTTTCTGCAGTGAAACTCAATTGATTTGAAGGCATAAAAAATGCAAACGTCCCTCCGAGCGTGACAAGTGCTGAATTTGAAAAGGTATTTCAAATTCAATGCACCCGGACTTTTAATGACTCGCTTGTGACTGAACTCCATTTTCTCTGTCTACGTATATTTTTCGATAGAATAAAAAAGAAGCTTTTGATACCTTTAAGTGGATCGCAGTTTCTCTTTTAAATAGTTTCCAATGAACTTTTTTTCAACATATTATATAAATATTTTGTTTCCTTGTATATTATATATTTTCAATTGAATAATCTTATTTCTCAGACAAAATAACTTCACTACAAATTCAAGAAATAAATGAATAATAGGAAGAAAAAATGAAACATAATTATTGAAAATGTAGATTACTTTATTAGGATTGTTATATAGATTTCTTAATCAAGAAAGACGATTTTGTTAGAATACAGTTGGAATATTAAACTGAAAGTCTATCTATGAAGACGAATTCATAAAATAATACATTTTTTGAAGATAAGAGACGAATTTTCTAGAAGGTAGTTAAAGTTCCTAGAAGGTAGTTGAATTCTGAACCTAGAAAGGTCAATCCTAAACAAAAGAGTTAATTTTCAATCTTGCAATTTAAATTTTCTACCAGAAGAGATGAGCATTTCCGATCCAAAAGGACAGCTTAAATCCAAAATCATGAAATGTGTACAAAACAGTATTGAATGATTAACAAAAAAGGAAATTATAAAAAAACCGATCCAGTCCAAATGGAGAAATCTTCTATCCAAGGAGACAAATTATGAAAATTAGAGATTTTTTCCAACAAAAAAGAAGAATTTTCTAGAAGGAACTCAAAGCCTTTAGAGTGTGGTTGCATTTTCAACTTGAAAAGTTAAACGCTCAACAAAAAAGTTAATTTTTAACGTGAAAATATAAATTTTCTACGAGAAAAGATGAATATTTCCATCCCAGAAAGACAAATTACATCCAAAAGGATAGAATATTAACAAAACAGCATTGCATTATCAACAAAAAAAGTTATATTAAAAAAAAAACTCATCCAATCCAAATGGACAAATCGTCTATCCAAGAAGACAAACTTTGAAAACAATAAATTTTTCTCAAGAAAAAAAACGAATTTGCTAGAAGGTAATTGGAGCTTCTGGAGGGTGGTTGGATTTTCAACTTGCACATTTAAATCCTCAACGAAAAAGTTAGTTTTTAACGTTGAAATATAAATTTTGTACCAGACGATTGTCCATTTGGATTGGATTAGTTTTTTTTTTATTATAACTTTTCTTGTTAATAATTCGATGCTGTATTGTTAATATTTCATCCTTTTGGATGTAATGTGTCCTTCTGGATTGGAAATATTCATCTTTTCTGGTAGAAAATCTATGTTTTAACGTTGAAAATTAACTTTTTTCTTGGCCGTTTAACTCTTCAGGTTGGAAATGCAGCCACCCTCTAGAAGCTTTGAGTACCTTCTAGAATATTCGCCTTTTATGTTGAAAAAAGTTTATTATTTCCAAAATTCGTCTTCTTGGATAGACTTCCAGTTTGATTTCCCAACTGTATTCTAACAATCTCGTCTCTCTTGATTAAGAAATCTATATAATAATCCTAATAAAGTAATCTACATTTTCAATAATGACGTCTTTATTTTCCTTCTTATTATTTATTTATTTCTTGAATTTTTAATAAGGCTATCTTGTCTAAGATTGATTGAAAATATATAATAATTATTCTTATTTAAGAGAACAACGAAATCAAAGAAGAAAGTCGGCCGTGCAATGTGATACGCGAGCCGGTGTAAGGTACCGCGCTCGACACAGCTAGAAACATTAAATTTTTTCCGATAGGAATAATAATTTCACCATTTTGAAATAAATCGTTTTCGATTGGAAATTTGTTGTAGAATACGATAAGAATACTAAGAACCTAATTAATGGGAGTCAAACTAGTTAAAAATCGATTTCAAAATTTTAATTGTTTATAACCATTACAATTTGTTTATAGTATTTACAAGATATTTTTTTATTAAAGCTCGTTTTTTACCTTTCAAATGAAAGAAGAAAAATGTCTCTAGCTCAAATATAACAGGAATTATGCATTTTTCAAAAATAGTTTTCGCTCCAATTCTCAATTTTTCTACCCTTCCTATTTCTCAAAAAATTGCAAAATAAACAAAATCCGCAAACACGTATCTTTTCTTTTCCGATAAAGAACCCGTGAAAAAAGTATTAGCTCAATCAAAAATGGGTCGGTCAACTTTCGTCCAAATCTATACGTTTTATAAAAGAATGTCCCATATTGGAAGAAAATGCCCTTCAGGATTATATTTCTTTTCCTAATTCCTCTCTATCAAATCGGAAATCTTCTGGAATTGTATACAACTCTTGAAATTGTTAAAAGTTGTTTGATAGACTTTCTGATAAAAATTGTGCTTCAGCTGTGATAAAATTGGGGGATGAATGGTAAAAGCTTGTAAAGGGTAAACGAATTCTGGCAGCGATCTGGTGTTAACATTCAATCCATGATTCCCATGTTGTCCCTTACTGACCAAAAATTGGATCATGACACTTGTTGCTCGATGACCTGTTCACTGCCCGTATTTTTCAATCATTTCCCGCTGCACTACACTTGTCATCTGTGCACGGATTTAATCCCAGTGATGCATTTAAACTTGTAAAAAGTTCGAACAAATGTTAGGCAAACTTAGAAATATAATCTTTGTGCACGTGTTTAATTCGAATTGGAATATTTCACACGAAAGGGGTCAATTAATTGTCTTTGTTTCTTTCGTTTGGAAATTAAATTTCAATTGATAAATTACACTGGAACTCCAATTCAGGGCAACGCATAACTGAAACACACGTGACACTCACTGACGCGTACTGACAGAATGAAACCGGGGCTGCTGAGGATTTCCTTGAACATTTTAAGTGCATCTTTTTTTTGTTATCAACAGTTCTGAGTCAAAACTCTCAAGATAATGTATAATGTCAGTACATCATTATACATGTAGAGAATAGTTCAATGTTTGAGTAAAGAATATTCTCAACAATTCTAGACTTTCTAAAATTTTGTACCTCGATTTCAACTATTAGCATGACCTACGGAAACTGTTTCGAAAATCTAGAAATTAAACGACACAGAGCCTGAAATTTTATCTTTATTTAAAGCCAAAGAAACTTGAAAAATCTTCATCGGTTCCCGAGATACGATCAAAAATGTTCAATCGTATCTGAGTTGAGTTTGAGACGACGATCACGGTTCTCGGCCGATCTGCTGCTAACCTCCTTCTTTGAAGCAGGACCGAATAGGCCACGCACAGAGGTGCTGCTTTTTGGGGCTATCTTGTACTTTTTATTCTGCTCATCAGAATATATCCTTTTTCCTATTTATTTGGTAGTTTTGATGATCGAAAAATTAAATAATGAACGAGTTGTTTATGTAAGACAAATTTTCGTGTAAAGGAAAATAATGAACTACTTATTAGAAATTGGAAATATAATTTTCATTACACCTACACACTGTTTTATATTTAATTTTGTAAGTAAATTTCATTATTATTGACTTTTGATATTTTTGAGTGTTTTTCATATGAATAATTTTTTTATAATTTAGGTGCCTTATTCGATTGAAAAATAGTTCACTCTCGTAATAAAAGGCCTGTATTTTTATTATTATTCTAGTTGATCAAAATTTTAAGAAAAAAGAACTGTTCATCATTTTTTTATTCTTCAATATGGAGATAATTCTGAATTGAAATAATTTAAAATAATTTAAAAAAACGAACAATTGGTGAAACAATGGATAATTTAGAAAATTTACAATAATTTTAAATAAAAACTTTGGTGAGCAGAATCCAAAGTAAAAGAGAGCCCCAATTAAGCGCCTTCTCCGTTTGAGGTCTCTTCGGTCCTGCCTCAACGAAGGAGGCGAGCAGCAGACCGACCGAGAACCGTGATCGCCGACTAAAACTCAACTCAGAAACGACTGCACATTTTTCATCGTATCTCGGGAACCGATGAAGATTTTTCAAGTTTCTTTGGCCTAAATTAGAGATGAAATTTCAGGCCCTATGTTCTGTGATTTTCAGATTTTTTGAACAATTCTTCTAGGTTATGCTCAAAGTTGGAGTAGAGGTACAAGATTTTAGAAAATCTAGGATTTGAAAAATAACTCATCACGTGCTGTATTCTTTCTAGCAAATAAAAAAAATTTGTTTGACATTACTAGACGTAGAATTTCATAGGGTTTCCAATTGTTTTTTCAAAAACTCCCTGTACTTTTTCTTCGCTGAGTTATCGTGGTTCGAAGCCAGCAGTGATTTTTGATTGTGCTCGCGTGAATCGATCTCATAATTCCTGACGGTAGTATATTTATCAAGAATTTCATCATGTTCTAAGAACTAGTCATTATTCCACAATTTTGCAGTTCGTTTAGTTTTAGTTTTTTCATAATTGTTTATTTGAACAAATTTGGGGTCATTTCCTTCACATCACTAGGTTTTGAAATGAATTTTGCGTCTGGTCAGCCAGCGGGAGTGAAAAGGGGAGAGAGAATATCGTGATGATTGGGGTTGTTTTAGCGGTCTACCGTTCTCTCGGTACTATCCCTTCTCCCTCCCACAGCTTAACCATTAAACTCGCCAACCGCTATTCCACACAAGCAGAGTTCCGCTTACAAAATCATGAGCCACTTGTTGTTATCACGATGATCAAATCTCGTTACTTATTCGCATTGTGTCAAAATGCATTAGTATAGGGAATTTCAAGAAATTGGAAATGAGTGTTATTTGTAATTTATTTTTACATTCTCATCAAAAATGAGAAGGTAATGGTTTTCATGTAAAATCTGATATTCCTGGCGTCTATCGATACTCCACGTTTAGAGAGCCTATTAGTCAGGAAAATCGACTATTACGCGCTGCCCATGTAGAAATGACCCCATTTGTCCCTATTTTAGTAGGGCAGTGGCCAGGTCCTTCCTACAACAACTGGACTACTAAGTTCTAGTCAGAACCCTCCAAGTCCCTGTTCAGATTTTGTATTCCTTGTGACTAGAAAAACTATACACGTCTTTTGGTGAGGAACTTAGGTCCTAGTCAGTGTGTCCTGTTCTAATAACATTTTTACAATCCCCATAAGAGCAAGAAAAATTAATGATATTTATGATACGAATGTTACAAAATTAAAAATTAGAAATAAAATTTTAAGTTTTTATGTAACATTGGAAAAAGACACTCTTAATTGCGCAAAGAAATGTAAAAACCAAGAAACACAGGTGCGCATGCGTTCACAGCTGTGGGCTGTATCAGGGATGTCAAAATAAGTATTATTTATTTTCTTTGTCTAGATTTATTTCAATACTCACTTAGTTATTTTACTTCATCCAGACTAATTTAAGTTGAAATTTAAGATGTAACAGTGTAACGATGTTATCGAACCACCCAAGTTTTCTCATCAAGACAGAATCCTAGATAATAGTTCCAACATTTTGTAGCCATTTTTTTCAAGTACTTAACACATGTGTTATGTTAGATATTATAGGCTCAGTTAATAAAATCTACCATTGTACCAGATAGTCTGCAAGATTTTCTTATAAAGTAAATTTCTCATTTTGGAGCAGTTCAGATTTCTCTACATAGGCGGACGTCTTTTAATGCTCATATAATATGAATAAATGATAACAGTATACCATTTTTTAGCATATTTAGAATATCTCATGCATACGTACATTAGGAACCTCATATTGGGATGAGTTCATTAAACGATAAAAATTAACTGTACAGAAACAAAAGAACAGATGACTGAACTGGGTAATACTGAAATACTATTTTGCAAGAAACCATACATTATATCTAAGAATTTAGTCAGAAATTTTCCCCCTCTGTAGCTGAATTGCATTTAGAAAATATCTGATTCCAATATTTTGCTAGTAAAAGAAAGAAATTGAATTTCAAGGGCGATGCGACTGGACTGGGAGACACTGAAGGAGAAGAAAAATCTAGTAAAAGAACGGCGGTCATTCGCTCTAAGGAAAGCAGATGCAGTACAACCCCCATTTTTAACATGTCTGTTTCTTCTTCAAACACATTCTCATAGAGCGCGTCTTTCGAATCTCGCGCTCGATTATGATTTTTTTCCACGCTACGCGCTCGGTTTTCGTACTTCCCCTTATTTGTATACAGAGCTTTTGAAACTCGAGAGGAAAATGGCGACAACTTTAATTTGATGATTATGAATTTTCTTTTGTTAAATTTTCTCCGTTTCAACGAATAAATTCTCGTCTCGTGTCTCGTGCTGCGCACTCAATCAAAATGTGTCCGCAACGGTAGAAAAGTTTTGTTTTCCAATTTTTTTCATATGCTGGGTACCTCTCCTAGAAATTGAATTGTTCAATGTTCAAATATAAGGATAACGTGAAAAATCTACCATTGTTCTACATTTTTCTTCCATTTGCAAATTTTAAATTAGGAAATTAGATGATCGTATTTGGGCGATTACATTATCGCGGGTGCAACATTTAGACTCATTCAGTGCTTCGTACCGAAAATATAAAGAACAATTTGATAGAAATTTCTGTTCAAAAGGTTACATGTAGACCTATTCTCTTCAGACTCGTATATAAGAATTTAAATAAAATTCATAAAAAGCCACAAGATTGGTTTACAGTGCTATCGCGGGTGCAACGAAGTCGGCCCACCTTTTGAGATCATAGTATAACAATGAAGAAAGTGTGTGAATTGTAAAACATTTAATAAATTATTCCTTCGTATCTTAAAAGAGTACAAAATTGAACAGCTATTAAGTGATATAAAATTGTCTCAAATAAAAGGAAAGTAGTCATCATTTACTTTTTTTACAATCGCGGATGCAACACATCTAACTCATGTAAACATCAACATCATTATAAGTACATAAATTAAAGAAATGAGAGATCAAAAAATGTATGTGACCAATTAATATATTTCTTCATTACCTAAATTAATAATTTATTTCTAAATACGTCAATGGTCGCCGGAAATTTATCGATATATTGTTGGCATCAATTTCCTTCTTTGGTGCGTCCAATTTCGCGATATTGTCTTCAAATCGAACGTCTGCTATATCATACAAGAATTTCCTTGCCGGACTTGCAAAGCAGCTGTACGAACACGTAGATACCCTTGAAAAAATCTTTTCATGAGACACCAGTGATCTAGCTCGTTCAAAGTTGTGCTTTTGGTGGTAAACACGAGGGTTCAAATGACGTCGGAGATTCATCAGCTGAAAATTGATCATCAGATTCTCATCGTCTCGTGCACTTTTTATTTTGGTGGTAGTTGTCAAACCCAAAATAGTCAATAATATCTATTGATATCAGTGAAGTATTTTCTTTTAAGATTATCAACATTATCAGTAATGTCCAACCTTGATGCGGTGTCGTGCATATTTTTCGTCGCCTTGAAAAATCCAGATAGAGCGTTTTCTTCTCAATTTTTTCATTTATGGAGAGCTTAAAAACGCAAATAATAAACAATAAAGTTTTTATGGTTCCTCCAAATCGCTGTTAGAACTAGTCTTTGGTATCTTTCAATTTCATCTCCGATTTCGTTTTTCCATTTCTATCAAATTCAAAATTTAATTTTTCAAAGTTCTGTTTGACTATTAAAGTTGAAAAATTTTTGATTGTGGGTGTGTTAATAGAATTTTTGACCAAGTACTGATGATATGAAGTACAATGTACATCTTCGTATATGTGACTGATGAGTATTTTGTACCAAACACATGAATTATGAAATTTGTAATTCAATTTTCCAACATTTACATACTAAGATCCCATTAAAACATAACCAATCAGTAATATATATATATATATATAAATTGCTCAACATTTCTCTCAATTGACCTAATTAGTGAGGATGATTTCTGTGTCTGTTACGCTGAAGAGGCCCAATAATAACACTAGGCGGAAAACGGTGTCCTATAGGATAACGTGCAAGATCTACATTGTTCATTGGTCGTACACCTAAAGTATAATACTTGTCTATTTTAACCCGTATGCGATCTGCATTATATATTCCACGTACAGTTCCACTGGCATAGTCAACTATTGCAATGAGGAATCCATCCATTAATTCTAACAAACCAAAAGGTTCAGCCAATGTGTAAAAATCGTCATCTGGTACTTTTGATCAAAGACCAATATCAGGAAGAGCTATATATTCATGAGTCACAAGGACCAGTGGCGGATCCAGGATTCGGTCAAGGGAGGGGGGGGGGGGTCTATTACTCGAAATTTTATTTATATATTATTATTATTATTATTTATTATTATTATTTATTTATTATTATTATTTATTCATCTTTCATTATTATTTATTATACCATCAGTTATCGAGCTTATCCCTATCGGTGTAAGCGTAACTCGTTTGGTTTTAGTCCCGCTGTACTATTAGAAAATAGAGGATTGATATGGAAAAATTTGAAAGTGGAATTGACATGGGAAATGTCGAGCAA
>WSXT02127104.1:0-10799 GCA_011762715.2 Neuroterus valhalla
GAGAAGATGCATCATGCCATGGAAAATTTTGTTGAGTTGTTCTAGAATTTGAATCAAATAAACGTACAATCTTTTAGACGAGCCGAGCAGAGCTGATCCTCGGGAAAATTACTTTGTTATTTGAATTGAAGACTACCCAACATGATTTTCACAATTTGTTATGCATGTCTTTTATGTATTTGTCTTCGTAGAATATGATGGTGGCGTTGTTTTTATGATAAAATCCACGTGAAAAACGCTAGACGTGAAAAATCACTGAAAACAAGGATCTATTGAGGTTTTCCACTTCTAGC
The DNA here is from genome assembly GCA_011762715.2 of Neuroterus valhalla. Taxonomy (NCBI): domain Eukaryota; kingdom Metazoa; phylum Arthropoda; class Insecta; order Hymenoptera; family Cynipidae; genus Neuroterus; species Neuroterus valhalla. The sequence continues at coordinate 294 of WSXT02127104.1, forward strand.
ACATTTTTAGTGAGTTTAACGAATAAACCAATGATGTCATTATATTCTGCGTAAAAAAATGCAACAAAAAGATGCATCATGCTATGGCAGACCTTAACGTCACTAGATAAACCCAAAAAGTAATTCCTTGTCATTTTCACTTAAATACAAAACCCAGTATTTGAACCAAGCTAATAGAAGTAATGCAATGGACATAACGCTTCGTTTTCCTCACGGCATTCGGACATTCTGGAATGACGTCACAAGTAGGAATACACTATAGGGAGACATGCCAGACCCCTAGCATCATTTCAATGAACCTCATAGTCAATAACGTTAGGTTTTGTTACGTGACGTTTGTGAACCTGCGAAGAAATTATAGTACGTATTAAATATTTTGTTTACTAATATTAATAATAATACCTTCAGTAAAATTGAAGAATTATTACACGAAGTTGCAACATTATTTACTAGGTGCATTTATATGTTAAGTGTGATCATCCATTTTCCTCCATGGAAACTGCAGCAACGATTACAATCTGAATTGTAGCATTAACTACATTCTTTGAATTAACATAAGATTTTCAGTAAAATAGTATTGAGAAGGATAACAACAGTTCTGTAAAATGGAAAGATTTTCTTCAGAGAAGTCTTTTATGGACAGTTTGACATTATAAATTGATAGTGATTATATAAAAAGGTTTAAAGAATATTCTGTAAGATCTGAAATGTAAATTCAAAATTCGCGCGCAAGTAACATGGCCTCTATTTGTTTTTCGACCTCGAAAAAAAGGTTCAATTAATTACAACATAGATAAAAATAAGGATGGTTAAAATTTTAAAGAATACTTACTCCATTCTATTCATTTGAAAACAGATCCTTTATTAATTTTAAAAGTCGATTTTCACGGGCATCAAGTTATTTAGAAGTTGTCTTGATTACAAAATTTAGTGGATTCAGACTTAACGTTCGATTGCCTTTTAGATTAAATGTGTCTGTTTACATTTCCAGTCCATGTTCATTTTGACCGTGAGCTGCGTCCTATAATTTTTCGTTCCTGTGTATTAGATGTTTTTGTAACTTATCAAGTGAAGTGCATTGTGTGTGTCCGTATTGGTATAAAGAAAAGCAATGTCTCCAAAAAAATTGAAAGTTGCAAGAAAATCTGGCAAGATGAAATCAGAAAGTTCATCAAACGTGTTATCACTTAACATTGATTGCTTGCTCATGATTTTCTCATATTTATCCATTTCCGAAAGAATAAAAGTTGAAAGAGGTAAGTTAAATTGTTATTGATCCTATAGCATTTGTTACATTCAGCGAATTTTTATTATTATTTCTTATAAGATAATTAATGATTCTGTTGTCCTTTTTTCAAATGTTTTTTCAAATGTTTTTGTTCCATTCGAAGATGAGATATTTCTATTTTCGATTCAGAAATTACTTTTTGAAAAGAAATAAAAACCGAATCAGTTGAATTCAACTAGAACAGGCAAATCTTCAACAAAATAGTCTACTCGCCAATCAAAAACATAAATTTTCGATCCAATAGTTAAATCTTCAACTTTTGAAGAATAATTTTTGTACCAAAAATGGGATTGTTAGAATAGTTTTGAACTAAGCTGTTGAATTCTAAAATAGATAATTCTATTTGAAATCAAATATTAGAATCTCCTACTAAAATATTAGAATTTCTGACCAGAAATATAAATTGCCAACTTAATAGATAATTTACAACAAAATAGTAGAAGTTTCCGCTGAAATTATAAATCTTGAGCGATACTTAATGAAAGTTAATAAAGGAATTCTATTTTGAAGCAATTAGTCTTTTCTAAGCGAAAAACGACGAATTGTCAACAAAACATGTGAATGTTGTTATTTTGACAAAACAAGATTTGAATCACAAAAAAAGTTGACATCAACCAAAAAAGAGGGGATTTCACGAATTATTTGAATCTATTGACGAATTTCTATTTGATCACTATTAACGAAAAAGATGCATTTTGAAACGAGAAGATAAAATTTCAACTAAAAAGACGAACTTTCAACAAAATACATGAACTTCCGACTAAAAAGATAAATTTTTATAAAATCTGTTTAACATTCAACCAAACAGTTGAATTTTCAATCGAAAAGATGCATTTTCAAACAAGAAGATGACCTTTCCACTAAAAAGACTAATTTTTTAAAAAATTCATGAACTTTCTACTAAGTAGATGAATTTTCATGCAAAAAAGAATTATTTTCAACAGCAGATGAAAAATGGAGAATCTTCAACAAAAGGATAAATTTTCATCAAAAGTGTTGAACATTCAAACAAACAGTTGGATTTTCTATCGAAAAAATATGCATTTTCAAACAAGAAGATAAAATTATACTTAAAAGACAAATTTTCAACAAAATACATAAACTTCCTACCAAAAAGATGAATTTTTAGGCAAAAAAGATTGATTCTCAACAAAAGATGAAAAATGATGAACCTTCATCAAAAATTTCAATTTTCATCAAAAGAGTTAAACATTCAACAAATTGTTAAATTTTTGTTTAAAAAGGTGCGTTTTTAAACTAGGAGATAAACTTCACACTAAAAAGACGAATTTTTAACTAAATGCATGAAATTCCTACTAAAAAGATGAATTTTCATCAAAATTGTTTACCAATCAACCAAATAATTGAATTTTCAAAAAAATACATGAACTTCCTACGAAATAGATGAGTTTCCATGCAAAAAAGATTAACTTTAAAGAAAAGATAAAAAAGGATGAACCTTCAACAAAAATATGAATTTTTATCAAAAGTTTTTAACATTCAACCAAATAGTTAAATTTTCATTCGAAAAGATGCATTTTTAAACAAGAAGATGAATTTTCCACAGAAAAGACGAATTTTCAACAGAATACATGAACTACCAACGGAATAGATGAATTTTCATGCAGAGAATTAATTATCAACAAGAAATGAAAAATGATGAACCTTCAAGAAAAAGATGGATTTATATTAAAAATTCCTAACATTTCAACCAAATGGTTGAATTTTTAATCAAAAAGTTGCATTTTCAAACAAGAAGATAAAATCTCCACGAAAAATACGAATTTTCAACGAAAATACATGAACTTCCTACTAAAAAGATGAAGTTTAAAAAAAAGTGTTCAATATTCAACCGAATAATTCAATTTTTAATCGAAAAGATGCATTTTCATATAAGAAGATAAAATTTATACTTAAAAGACAAATTTTCAAAAAAATACATGAAGTTCCTACTAAATAGATGAATTTCCATGCAAAAAAGATTAATTTTCAACAAAACATGAAAAATGATGAACCTTAAAGAAAATATGAATTTTTATCGAAACATTTTAACATTCAACCAAATAGTTTAATTTTTATTTGAAAAGATGCATTTTTGAAAAAGAAGATAAAATTTCCACAGAAGAAATACGAATTTTCAACAAAATACATGAACCACCTCTATAATAGATGAATTTTCACGTAAAAAATGAAAAATGATGAACCTTCAAGAGAAAGATGCATTTTCATTAAAAGTGTTCAACATTCAACCAAATGGTTGAATTTTCAATCGGAAATATGCATTTTCAAACAAGGAGATAAAATTTCTACCCAAAAGACGAATTTTCAACAAAATACCTGAACTTCCTATTGAAAATATGAATTTTTATCAAAAGTGCTCAACATTGAACCAATAGTTGAATTTTTAGTCGGAAATATGCATTTTTTAAACGAGGAGATGAATTTTCCACTAAAAAGATGAATTTTCAACTGAACGCATGAAATTCCAACTAAAAGGATGAGTTTTCATCAAAATTGTTTAACAATCAACCGAATAGTTGAACTTTCAAAAAAATACATGAACTTCCTACCAAATAGATGAATTTTCATGCAAGGAAGATTAATTTCCAACAAAAGATGAAAAATAATGAACCTCCAACAAAAATCTGAATTTTTGTCGAAAGTTTTGAACATTCAACAAAATAGTCTAATTTTTATTCGAAAATATGCATTTTCAAACAAGAAGATGAAATTTCCACAGAAAATATGAATTTTCAACAAAATACATGAACTTCCTCCAGAATAGATGAATTCTCATGCAAAAAATTAATTTTCAACAAGAAATGAAAAATGATGAACCTTCAGGAGAAAGATGCATTTTTATTAAAAGTGTTCAACATTCAACCAAATAGTTTAATTTTCAATCGGAAATATGCATTTTCAAACAAGGAGATAAACTTTCCACTAAAAAGACGAATTTTCAACTAAACGCATGAACTTTCAACTAAAAAGATGGATTTTCATCAAAATTGTTTAACAATCAACCAAATTGTTGAATTTTCAAAAAAATACATGAACTTCCTACCAAATAGATGAATTGTCATGCAAAAAAGATTAATTTTCAACAAAAGATGAAAAATAATGAACCTTCACCAAAAATATGAATTTTTATCGAAAGTTTTACACATTCAACCAAATAGTTCAATTTTTATTCGAAAGGATGCATTTTAAACAAGAAGACAAAGTTTCCACAGAAAATACAATTTTCAAAAAAATACATAAACTACCTGCAGAACAGATGAATTTTCATGTAAAAAATTAATTTTCAACAAGAAATGGAAAATGATGAACCGTCAAGCCAAAAATGCATTTTCATTAAGTGTTCAACATTCAACCAAATAGTTGAATTTTCAATCGGAAATATGTATTTTCAAACAAGGAGATAAAACTTCCACCCAGAAGACGAATTTTCAACAAAATACCTGAACTTCCTACTAAAAATATGAATTTTTATGAAAAGTGCTTAACATTGAACCAAATAGTTCAATTTTTAATCGGAAATATGCATTTCGTAACAAGAATAGACTGTCCCCTAAAAAGACGAATTTTCGACGAAATACATGAACTTCATACTAAATGGATGACTTTTCATGAAAAAAAATTAATTTTCAAGAAAAGATGAAAAATGAGGAACTTTCAACAAAAAAGATGAGTTTTCATCAAAAGTGTTTAACATTTAATCAAATAGTTAAATTTTTATTCGGAAAAGATGATTATATAATTAAGAACATCAATTTTCTAACAAAACGGACCTCTTGTCACAAAAATGAATGAATCAAAAATATATGTTCCTAAAGAGTAGAAGATGCAGAATGCTAAACTTACTTCAAAACTAAAGTATTTTCGAATTAGGATCTTGAAACTAAGTTCTTAAAATTGGATAATTCGAGGAACAACTTTTTTTGCTTTACGTGGGAAAATAAGATGTCAAACTGACGTAAAAAGACTATTAAATTGACAATATAGAACAAACCTCGCGAGCTAAAAAAAAGTAAAAAGCGTCTAGAAACATAGAAACTGCAATGCGGACAAAGTCAATGAATGAATAAATAGCAGATTATTACAGTTAATGAAAAATATTGGACTCATTATCTTCACAATAACACTCATTCGAAATCTCTTATCAGAAATGAGACCAATGGTTATGGATTGTAAACAGAATATATGTGTATCAAAATCATAATTGTTATTCATATATTTTCAATACCATCATAAATTCGACTAATTAAAATTTTTTTCTTTTGCAGTTTGCAAACTTTGGCAAGAAGCTAGTCTATCTGGCTGGGTAGGATTTCAGTCACTTGATTTTAACAAAACTCTTTGGGGTTTTTCTCTACATACCAAAGTAACCATCACCGATAAAATCATCCGATCCGTACTATCAAGATGTGGCAATTATGTAAGAGAAGTTAAATTCCCTCAAATTGTGAATGATCCCTACTTTCTAAAGCTCTCCATCAGCCAAAGATGTCTCGGAAACATGTGGGAAATGTGTCCAAATATCAAGATTCTTGATTTAGGTTATCATCGCATAAGATCTTCGGCCTTATCAGTACTCGCGAATTTTTCGTCTAACTTGGAAGATTTGAGAATAGAACTCCACAGCAATCTTTCAGATGAGGATTTGTCGACCATGTTTGCCTCAAATAAAAAGCTGAAAGTCGTCCACTTGTTTCATGATGATTCTTCAAACATATGTAAATGTGTTGAGGATTTGCCTAAGGATTCTATCGAGGAAATCATGATTTGCAATTGTCATGGGACCTCCACCTTAAGAAGCATAAATGATCTCTTTTCTTCATTGCTTAATGTAAAGTAATCTTATTTTAGATCGCAAATTATAGGTCGATTTTATCATACATGTTTATTAGGGTGGTCCAAAAATTTTTTTTTCGAATTTTCATGCTAAACGCCCGGAAATTAGTTCGAATCCACGAAAAAAAGCAATTTTTTTTGTTTTGAAAAAAAAAAAATATTTAGAGGTGCCGCAAGTTCCGTGAAGTTTAACACGTATTTCCTATAAGAAAAATAGTATATTATGCACAAATGCATGAAAACACGGGGTTACGAGTTTTTTCTCTCCAGCTGGATTTTTTTTCCCTGCTAGGAGTTGTTTCCCCAGTTTTTTCCCTGCTCTGAAAACAACAACTTCTGGCTCGCTTTATACGCTCGAAACCCCGTGGTTTTCATGCATGTGTTGAAGAAAAGACGTTTTTGTAAATTTTATTCAGAAATCTGAATATTAGATGAATTGAGTTCAAAACTCACTACTTCTCTTCACAATTGGTCACAGAATGGGAATAAAATATTACTTTTTAAATATCAAACCCATAAGTCTGTATTATAGTTTCCCAAAAAACCCCTATAAGTGAAAAAATGAGTTTTTCGAGTTTTTGGCACTAATTATGATTTTTTGCGGTTTTTTGAACGCAGATTGTTTCAAATACATAAAATACTAATTCATACTGATAATTAGATGTTTATTCAAATTGTTTGAACAAATTTTTATTGTTTTCAACAACTTTCTCTTAGAAAAGGGTTAGAAAGTCAAGGTGTTTTTCTGAATTTTTCAACTTATTTTTAACGTTTCAGTTCAAGCGAGGTAATAATCAATTAAAGTTAACGAAAATAATTGTTTAAACGATTCGTTATTATTCATAATAATATTCTCTTAGAATATGGCTAAAAAATTGTTAATAATATTTTCTTTGTTTAATGATAGAAACTTGCGGTTTTTTCCCGAAATTTTAAACTATTTATCCACTTTTCACTTGAAGTGGGTTATGATTTCATTGAATTTACCAAAAATATATGTTTAAACAAATCATTATTGTTTATGGCTATCTTCTCTTAGATTTGTGCTAAAAATTTGCGGTTTTTTCTAAACTCTTGAGGTTTTTGTCCACTTTTAACTTAGTGATGTAATAATTATTGCGAGTTAACAAACAAGCTTATTTAAACAATTTATTATTGTTCATGACCATTTTCTCTTAGATAAGTGCTAGAAAGTTGTGGTTTTTTCTTCAATGTTTAACATTGCTCTACCTTTTTAGCTGTGAACAAATAATAAATAAACATTAGAGAGAATTATATTTTACGTAGTATTGTATCTTTTTAAGTAAATTGTTTTTGTTCTTTTTCCAATGTTAAGAAAAATAATTAAAACAACAGAGCTCTTATAGAAAAGAGAAAAAAGAAAGAATGGAATAATTAAAAGTAGGTGGGAGGCCTAGGTCTGTAAATGACTTGTAAAAGTTTTGTTTTTAGTTACAACGAGAAATGTATTGCAATGCGTAAAAAAATAATGTGGAATTTCCCCTCCAGGAAAGGAGGGAGGTGGGTGACCTATATTAAAATATTTGCAATTAGAAATTATTTTTTTATGCTTTGCAATAAATTTCTGGTTGTTACTTAAAAACAAAACTTTTACAAGTCATTTATAGACCTAGTCCTCCCACTTACTTTTAATTATTCAATTCTTTCTTTTTGTCTCTTTTGCATAACAGCTCTTTTGTTTTAATTATTTTTCTTAACATTGGAAAAAGAACAAAAAAATAATTTACCCAATAAAATACAATACTACGTGAATAACGATTCTCTCCAATGTTTATTTATTATTTGTTCACAGCTAAAAAGGTAAAGCAAAGTTGAACATTTCAGAAAAAGCCACAACTTTCTAGCATTTATCTAAGACGAAATTGGTCATGAACAATAATAAATTGTTCAAATAAGCATGTTTGTTAACTCGCATTAATTATTACCTCACTAAGTGAGATGTTGATAGAAAGCTTAATAGTTTAGAAAAAAACCGCAACATTTTAGTTCTAGTCGAAGAGGAGATAGGTATCAACAATAATAATTTGTTTAAACAATTATGTTTGTTAAATAAAATTGAATATCAACTCACTTCAAGTGAAAAAAGGGAAAAAAGTTTAAAATTTTAGAAAAAAAACCGTAACTATGTAGTATTAATCTAGACGAAGATAGCTGTAAACATTCACAATTTGTTCAAACAATTATTTTTGCTAAATTAAATTAAATACTCACCTACTTCAAGTGAATAGTGGACAAAAAGTTGTAAATTTCAGAAAAAATCACAACTTTGTAGCATTATTCTAAGAGAATATTGTTATCAATAATAACAAATTGTTTAAACAGTTATTTTTGTTAACCTTAATTGTTTATTACCTCGCTCTAGCTGAAACGTTGAAAATAAGTTGGAAAATTCAGAAAAAACCTTGACTTTCTAACCCTTTTCTAAGAGAAAATTGCTAAAAACAATAATAAATTGTTTAAACAATTTGAATAAACACCTAATTATCAGTGTAAAGTAGTATTTCATGTATTTGAATCAATCTGCGTTAAAAAAACCGCCAAAAAATCATAATTAGCGTCAAAAACTCGAAAAATCCATTTTTTCACTTAAAGGGGTTTTTTGGGGCCCTATAAAACAGACATATGGGGGTGATATTCGGAAGGTAATATTTTATTCGTATTCTGTGATCAATTGTGAAGAGAAAGGGTGAATTTCGAACTCGATTCATCTAATATTGAGATTTCTGAATAAATTTTACAAAAACGTCTTTTTCTCTTGTGGGAAATACGTGGCTTCACGGGGCTTGTGGCACCTCTGAATATTTTTTTTTTCAAAACCAAAAAAAATAAATTATTTTTTTGTGGATTCGAACAAATTTACGGGCGTTTCGCATAAAAATTCGAACAAATTTTTTTGTAATGCATTTTTGGACCACCCTAATGTTCATCTCAATTTAACATCATGTGTATTTGTTTACAGGTCAGCCCAGAGTTCCAAAAGTTTCGCAAGTTGTCAATTCATAATATCACTCATAGAATGTCATTATGGGGACATCATTCTTGTGCTAAAAGTTTCAGAAGTATGGTTATTTACTCGTGTACGATATTGTGCGATAATCGCTTGCGAAATCTATTAGCTTTCAAGAATCTCCAGGAGTTGACTTTTTATGGGAATCGAGGAGACACTGATGAGTTTCTTATTGCACTTTCTGCAACTTGCAACAAAATGAACAAATTGTACTTAAAATGTGAGAGGAAGTTGCATGAACTTTTTATCCAATTTCTTCATTCTTCAGGAAACAGGAAATATTTGAGAATAATCCCACTTTGTCTTCTTTCAGCGTGTGATTCCTTGACTGACAAAGGATTGTCGGCAGTAGCTTCAAATTTAAATCTGACGCACTTGGAAATCTTCGACATGGATAATGTTTGTGGCAAAGATTTGCCGAAGATGCACACTCTCCGGTTTTTAAAATCTGTGAATTGTAGGAATATTGTGGAGGAATATCTTGCCCAGATGCTGCTAACGGCAGCCGAAGATTCGAGGACATTTCAACTAACTCATTCCTACAATGATTCGCAATGTAGAAACTACCCTCCATTTGATGGTAAAATGCTGCAGGCAGCAGCCCAAGTTAATGGAAATCATCAAAATGGTTACACGATAACAACAATGTTATATTTTCAATATCATGAGAAGATCGGCGAACGAAAAATTAGTATCTTTTTGGATAAAGGGACATAAATTGGGTATTGCCCAAAGGAAGAATGAATACTGATTGTTGAGGAGGCCAAAAATCTTTTATTTTTAAGCGGCATTGTCTAAGTCGTTGTGATAGTTTCAAACTATAGCCCATTTCACAACATTTTTTCCTGATTTGAAGAATTGAAATGTGTGCTGATATTGATATAATCAGTGAATTTTGGAAGATCATTAATTTAGTACAATATCATTGTTGAGAAGGTCAAAGTTTTTCAATTTTTGAGCAGCATTATCTAAGTTGTGATAGATTCAAACTATAGCCAATTCACAACAATTTCCCCTGATTGAGAGATTTGAAATGTATGTTGATATTGATAGAACCAGTTAATTTTCTTAAACATTCCCAATTTAGTAAAATACCATTGTTGAGAAGGCAAAAGTTTTTCAATTTATGTGCAGCATTGTCTAAGTTGTTGTGATAGTTTCAAACTATAGCCCGTTTCACAAAAATTTTTCCTGATTTTAGGAATTGAAAGTTGTCCTAATATTAATAGAATCGGTAGATTTTAAAAGATATTCAATTAAGTAAAATATCATTGTTGAAGATGTCAAAGTTTTCCAGTGTTTGAGCGGCATTGTCTAAATTTGATAGTTTCTAACT
>WSXT02127126.1:0-10799 GCA_011762715.2 Neuroterus valhalla
GGGAGGGAGAGAGTAGGGGGGAGCGGGTGGGGAGGGCGGGGGGGGGGCGGGCATAGCGCGTGTCCAGGAGAGTGGCAGTAGGGGCTGATAGTGTACGCAATGGTAATAGTAGAGGAGGGGGGTAAAAGTGTACGCGTTTCTTGAGGATCTTGAGGGTACTCCTCCATCGGATCAGGGAAGGTAAGTCAGATAGACACTGAGGTTGGATAGAAGTACATCTAGTTTGATTGTGAGAAAGACAGGAAGAATGAGTTTAGGGAGTCTGACAGGTAGCCTGAGTTTTAAGTATAAGGAAGAATTCCTAGAAGAGGGGGCAGTAGGTTGGTGAGGGAGTCGGGGTGGGAGAAGCAGAACAGGTGAGAAAAAGATGGGGGAGGAGAGAGAGGTATTTTTGGAAAAATGGTTTGCATGACGATGAAGGGAGAAGATGTAATGGGGAACGAAGGAGGATGTATGATATGGTTAAGGGGAACAGAATAGAGGGGGGGGGGGCAGAGGAGAGGGAGGAATGGGGGGGGGGGAGGGGGGATGGAGAGGGAGAGGGGGGGTGGGGTGTGGGAAGGGGGGGCAGGGGGGGGGGGGGGGGGGGAGGGGGGGGAGAGGAGAGGGAGGGGGGGGGGGGAGATGGAGAGGGAAAAGGGGATGGATTATGACAATGGAGGGAGCGTCATATTTGTGTGAGAAAGGAGAAAAAGTGAGTCAGGAGATAATAGCATGAATAAAATGAGGAAGCATGGAGCTCTTTGATAGTTTATGGATTCCTGAGGAAAAGAGAATGCGGGGAGAAGGATAGGTGTGGAATAAGCATGGAAATAATACTGCACGAAAAACGGGTGAAAAAGGCGGTAGCATGGGCGAAGGGGGTGTTGGGTAAGATGCAGAGGAAGAGAAGGAAGAAAGAGGAGTAATGGAGATAGATGTATAAGGATGAGAGGAAGTAGATGAAAGACAAATGTAAATAATATACATAGTAGATAAAGAATAGCTTAATGTGGCTTCCTGAAATTGATCCTTATCTGATCTTTCTTTCTGATGTTAATAATTGAACAATTGCATGTGCTACTATTTCCCCAATGTCGACCCGTCAGCTCAAATAAATTCTAATTGAATGCAGGACTCTGCACATAATTTATCTGACTTGATTTCATATCCAGGAGTTGTTTCTAGTATAAAACTGATTTATTCCCTATAAAATCTAGATTTAATTCGATTCGAGATGAACATCTGAAAGGAAATCTGAATTAATTACGTCTTTTCAAATACTCTCTGATATGATAATGGATTCGAAAATAAGTTCTGATTAGATTTCAATTGTTTTTTTTCAATTCTGAATCAGTCCTATTTTCTGAAAAAATTTTGTTTCAATGTGGCTTTTCGAAAACAACACCCACTAACTGGACATAGGGTTTTTGGGGTCTAGGGTAATTGCATTACAGAGTACACAGCTCGTGGGTTAAGGAAATCGGGTTGTGAGGGTCTGGGATTATAGATTGGTGAGTTGGCGGGCTTGAGGGTTGAGGAAATTGTGCTGTGGGAGTCTGAGGTAATAGACTCGCAGGTAACGGGGCTCGAGGTTTAGGAAAATTGAGTTGTGGGTGTTTGAGGTAATTAAATAACAGGTAACGGGGCTCGAGGTTCAAGGAAATTGAGTTGTAGGGGTCTGAGGTAATCGCAGAACAGGTCACCGTGCTCAAGGGTTAAGAAAATCGGGTTCTGAGGGTCTGGGGTTATAGACTCGCAGGTAACAGGGCTCGAGGTTTAAGAAAATTGAGTTGTAGGTGTCTGAAGTATTTGCATAATAGGTTACCGGGCTCGAGGGATGAGGAAATTAGGTTGTGAGGGTCTGATGTGTAGACTCGTAGGTTACTGGGCTGGAGGATTAGGGACATTGCGCTGTGAGGGTCTAGGGTTTTACACTCGCAGGTAAAAGGGCTCGAGGTTTAGCGAAATTGAGTTGTGGAAGTCTGAGGTAATTGCATCACAGGTCATTGGGCTTAAGGGTTAAGGAAATCGGGTAATGAGGGTCTATGGTTATAGACTCGCAGGTAACAGGGCTTGATGTTCAAGGAAATTAGGTTTCGGAGGTCTGAAATAATTGCATAACAGGTTACCGGGCTCGAGGGCTAGGGAAATCGGGTTTCAAGGGTCTGAGGGTCTAGAGGTATATACTCAAAGGTTAGCAGGCTGGAGGGTTAAGGAAATCGGGCTGTGGGGGTCTAGGGTTTTAGACTCGCAGGGACCAAAGCTCGAGGTTCAAGGAAATTGAGTTGTGGGGGTCTGAGGTAATTGCATAACAGGTCACTGGGCTCGAGGGTTAAAAAATCGGGTTGCGAGGGTCTAGGAGTATAGACTCGTAAGTTGCCGGGCTGGAAGGGTTAAGGAAATTGGGCTGTGGGGATATGGGGTTTTCGAATCGCACGTAACAGGGCTCAAGTTTTAAGGAAATTTAGTTTCAGGGGTCCGAGGTAATTGCATAATAGGTTACCGGGCTCGAGGGTTTAGGAAAACGGGTTCTGAGGGTCTCGGTGTATAAACTTCCAGGTAACAGGGCTCGAGGTTTAGGGAAATTGAGTTGTAGGGGTCTGAAGTAATTGCATAACAGGTCACCGGGCTCGAGAGTTAAGAAAATCGGGTTGTGAGGGTCTAGGATTATAGACTCGCAGGTAACAGGGCTTGATGTTCAAGGAAATCAAGTTGTGGGGGTCTGAGGTGATTATATAACAGGTGAACGGGCTCGAGGGTTAAGGAAATCGGGTTCTGAGGGTTTGGGGTTTTAGACTCGCAGGTAACAGGGCTCGAGGTTCAAGGAAATTGAGTTGTAGGAGTCTGAAGTAATTGCATAATAGGTTACCGGGCTCGAGGGATAAGGAAATCGGGTTGTGAGGGTCTGGGGTTATAGACTTGCAGGTAACAGGGCGTAAGGTTCAAGGAAATTGAGTTTCGGGTGTCTGAGGTAATTGCATAACAGGTTACCGGGCTCGAGGGTTGAGGAAATCGGGTTTCGAGGGTCGAAGGGTCTGAGGGTATATACTCGAAGGTTTCCGGGCTGGAGGGTTAAGAGAATTGGGCTGTGGGGGTCCAGGGTTATAGACTCGCAGGTAACAGGGCTTGATGTTCAAGGAAATTGAGTTTCGGAGGTCTGAGGTAATTGCATAACAGGTTGCCGGGCTGAAGGGTTAAAAAAATCGGGTTGTGAGGGTCTGGGGGTATAGACTTGTAAGTTGATGGGCTGGAGGGTTGAGGAATTTGGCTGTGGGGGTCTGGGGTATTAGGATCGCAGATAACGGGGCTTGAGGTTTAAGGAAATTGGAATTAGGGGATCTGGGACAATTGCATAATAGGTTACCGGGCTCGAGGAATGAGGAAATCGGGTTGTAATTGTATGAAGGTGTAGACTCGTAGGTTGCCGGGCTGGAGGGTTAAGGGAATTGGGCTGTGGGGGCTTGAGGTTTTAGACTCGCAGGTATCAAAGCTCGAGGTTCAAGGAAATTGAGTTTCGGGGGTCTGAGGTAATTGCATAACAGGTTACCGGGCTCGAGGGTTGAGGAAATCGGGTTTCGAGGGTCTGAGGGTATTGGCTCGCAGGTTGCCGGGCTCGAGAGTTAAGGAAATCGGATTGTGGGTGTGTGGGGTCATATCAAAATACCAGGTTTGGGTTCTGGTTCTGAGAATTGTTGATCTGTGTGATTGACTCTTGAGAAATGATCCTGATTCACTCCTGCTTTTCGAGTTAATTATGAGTAAATTATACTCCTTAAGAAAACTCTTTCTTGAGTATTTGAGAAAAAAATCCTAACAAATCAATCCATTCCAATTCAATAATATTATGCTGAAAATGCATCAGGATAAACAATATTCTCAGCGATTTGATCTTCAGAAGATAATGCATGATCTATCTTGGATTTTTTTGCACCAAAAGTCAGTCGTTCTTTTGAAAACAAAATTAAACTAAGGGAATGCAATCCAGGGATGCCATCAATTCAAGCGGGTGCGTCGGAACGCGTGGCATCAATTGAAATCGTGCTCACGTCTCGCAATGCATTATAATGCATTTTACACGTGACAGTTGTTACGGTTCGATTGATTTGTCACTATGCATTTATACTCACACATCAACGAATCTGCGTTTACAATTTCCACGATGTCTTTGATGCCGTGGTTATTTTTTTCACATGGTCATATTTATTCTATAAATTGTAATATTTTTTAAAACGCAAAAAAAAATTCCAATATGTACAGGAAATTTCAGAGCTGAGAATTGAGGCTTGTATTATATCAGGTTAAAAAATGTGTAACTTGGAATTGATTCACAAGGAATGAAATGCAAAGGAGATTCGATTTATTGGTTTGGCTGGAAGGAAGTTTCTAAGATTGAGTCTGTAATAGTTATAAAAAATCAGTAAGCAGGCTCTGCAAAAATAAATACTTGTTGAAAGATAAAGTGCCGATAATGTTCAGCAGCTGAAAAGGTATATGGAGCAAAATCAGGCTGGATTTTAAAGAAGTGGTAAGGAAACAGTATGCAAGATTTCCTTGGGTGATAAGAGACTAACACGAGTTGGTAATTTTGTGTGTGTTGGGAGTGTATTTGCTGCTAACGGAAACATAGACGCAGAGACACCCAGGCGTATAAAGAGCGCACGCAGATTATCAGCAGTTTTTCGAGCTATCAATAGGAGTAGAAATATAACAAAGAAAGCAAGAATCGTGCTACATAATTATAGACAAGGCTAATAATGGGAAAGTTCTTGGCGAATGTGATGCGGAAGAAGCACTATCTGACAAGAGTGGCCGAAATATGCTGGAATACTTTACTCAAGCTGAGAGAATAGACGAAGATCGATTTTTGGAATGAGTACATTCATATTCAGGTAAGGTGAATGGTAGCGCACAAAGAGGTAAAACACAAAAAGGATGTTTGAAACGTTTCACAAGACTCTGAAGAGGAGACCTGCATGTTGGTAGCAATAGTGGAGTGTGTTAGTTGACAGGTGGTGATAAAGTTTTATGGAGTTTGTGCTGAAGGTGTAAATGGAGGGTGAGGTTGGGAGCTTAGGTAGTGAGTAGGTGTGCAGAAGGTGAGTCAAGGGTAGAAAAGTAGTTCCCGTTGTGTAGGAAGGATGAGATTAGGTGGAATAGCAAAAGTGAGGTTAGGTTGACGAGAAGGAAGATAAATTGTTATGTGAGGAATTGAGCTATTGAGCGGAGCAAGGAAGTTGATAAAAGTGTTCAGGAGAAAGAGTAGTGCAAGGGCTAGCTAGGGTGGAGTAATGAATGAGGTTAATGTGAAAAAAGAGGAATATTGCAGTAGAGCTAGAGCGAAGAACAGAGACATCTGTCGGATGCAGTAGGCAGTGACTGCAGTGGTAGTAGTCTTCTTTACCGGTAGAAGAGTAAAGTGGCAGAGTCTTAGCTCGATGGTGATAACGAGAGCACTGGGAGCGAGGCAGACGGGTAGGATTCAGTGTACTCGCCACTTAGCATGGGTTCTAGCTGTGCGCGAAAAGAGGGGAAAAGGCTCGATTGTGAAGCAGGGGGAACGTTAAGGCAAGAAACTCTAGGCAAGCGAAGCGATAGAAACCGCAGGTTATCTACGGAAATGGGAAAGCAGCTGGACAGAAAGACGATAGGGTTGCTAATTTCGGAAATCAGGGTGCTCAGAGAGGAGGTGAAGGATGTGGGGGAGGACATAAGGATTAGGGAAGAGAAATAGAAAGAGAGATGAAAGACCTGAGGGAGGAAGTAAAAAATTTAAAGACAGTGGCCGTGTTGGTAGGAAATGAAAAAGATGAGATAAAACAGATGGAAGAGGATATAAGGGCATGGATGGAAAGGACAGACAAACGTTTTGTGGAGGTTGTCGGTTGGTAAGATATGAAAAAGGTTGCAAGGTGGAAAGAGAGCAAAAGTATCTGGGACAAGGTAGAGAACATGATTGAAGAGAAAGTGGGAGTGCGTGATAACCAGGAGGATAAGGCGGTGACGAGAGAAAGAATGAGGGCAATGTAGTTAAGAATGGAGAGGAGAGAGGAGGGAAGTAGAAATAATATCATGATAAAAGGGGTTAAGGTAAGAAGCAGAGATGAACACGGTTAGAACAAGGGGGGAGGGGGATATTTTAAGGGACTGGATGGTGGATAGAGGGTGGGCGGTCGCGAATGGTATGATAACAGGGGACTAACATGGAGAGTAAACGTATGTGAGCAAGGTGGGGGTAACAGTGATTAACTATGTGGCCATAAAAATGTGAGGGTGGGGGGAGACGGAGAGATCCTCAGTAGGAAGAAGGATAGAATTAGACCATCAGCCAATAATCTTGTGGATAAGAGAGGAAAGCGTCAGAAAGCAAGGAAAAGAAATTTTGATGGGTAAGAGATATATACGGGTGAAAGGGAAAAAGAGGAGAAAAGGGGCAAGCGGAAGGGTGGGGGGGGCGGGGGGGGGGTGGGGGGCGTCAATAGAGAAATACCGGGAGCAGTAAGGAGAAGTAAGTTTCGAAGGGGAGTTGGTGGAAGAGATATGGGAAGATCGAAAAGTGGGGGTGAAAAGGTTTGTATAAAACAAAAGATTGAGGAAGAAGAAAAAAGGAATGGTGAAACCGTGATGGTACAGCAAATGCAAAAGGTTGAAAAGACGAGTTAAAAAATAGTATAAAAATTGAATGGGGGTACTGCGAAGAGGAAGGAGTACGTAGAAATGACGTAGAATTTTCGGATAATGTCTAGAAGGAAAAAGCAACGGAGAGAGAAAGATCCGGAAAAGGAGTTAATAAGTGTTAAGACCGAACTTGACGTGTAAAAGATAATTGATAATTTAAGAAAGCGTAGGGACGGAATGAGTGGTAAGATAAGAAGTGAGAAGTGGAGAGAGTTTCCCAAGGAGTCATTTCAGGGCTCAGATTCACGAAAAAGAGATGAGGAATGAGAAAAACGAGGAAGGAAGGGGGAATGGAGGTAAATGAAGAGGAAATAGAGATTTAGATGAAAAAGTTAGGGAGATCGACGGCAGCAGGCTTGAACGGGATGCGAAAGGAAGCATGGATAACTGGTACAAGAGTAGTGAGATGCAGACTGAAAAAGGTAGTAGAGAATTTGTGAAGAGGTGAGGGAATTCCTAAAAGATTCCATAAGATCCTTCTGAGGAAGAAGACGAACAAATATAAGAGAAATCTCAGAACTAAGATACTGTTGTCCTAGTGAGTTGATCCAGAGATATAGCAGCATCTGTTGTGAAGAGGTTGGCACAAGCATGTCTAGGTCTATATCCGTTAGATGGGCCTCAGATTTGGCGCTGATAATCTCTCTGCTGAACTGCAACGCTATCAATTCTGATCAAACCCATAGGCAATCCACTAGACCTAAAAGAAGTAGGTTTCAACTTGAGGACCCAATTAAATTCGTGAGATGCCACAAAATAGTCTTCCACAGCACAAAGAGACTTTGGACATATTCTGGAGATCATTCTGGAGATGATAAGCCCCCAAAAATTTCGTAGAGGTTGGTGTGCGAATTCTATTATTCTCCACAATATCCTAAACCCCAGATATATATATTGTAGAAGAGAACGTTCGAGGCAAGACTCTACTACAGCATGAGTTCGTGCGCCAAGATTCTGATTCGGATGGTCAGGAGACTTGTAAGGTCAATCCGAGAGCGATTGTTACAGCAGCCACCCTTCAAGTACTAGTAGTATCTTATTTGAAGCAAGATTTGGGATCAAAGGTATTCTTCCTTAGTGGAGGACCATGGTTCTCGTCTAAGATGGATTGACCTTCAGATATTCGATTTTACAATACTCAGCGAAAACATTTATTTCTATCTCAAGACCAATACGAGAGTAAGGAAGAATCACAATGTCATCAGTATAGGCTAGTAGAAGGACCCAGTTCGAATGATGGATTGAGATTCCCCTCAGTCTACGAATCAGCAGAATGTTTTCTCAATCACCGATCGTTAGGATAGAAAATACAAGGCTTGGGAGTAATACACGCTGATGGCTTTGACGGGCGAAAGACGGAAGGGACCTCCGATATTTCGTCCCTGGAAACTCCGAATTCAATGTTTCTCATCAGCCTCAAGTAGTTATTGATTCGCGCATCTGATGACAGTGGAAAGTGAGGGAACCACGGAAAACCGCGGGAAGCAAACTTCCCTTTCCACCTCGTCAAGAACAAATAGCGCGCGACCCTCCCACCAGGACGCGCTGGATCGTGGTCTGAGCATATAAGAGCGCACTCCAGCGACGTCTGGACACTTGGCTACCATCCTACGACTACGCCGCATAGCTACGAACACTTTTTCACTTTAAACTGATTGCTTGGATGCTCTATCGCCTGCTCTGCCACCTGGCCCTCCAGGTCTCCCGGCCTTGGGAGAATATCTTATGAACGGAAAATGAAACGAAGAATTTGCGACTTTTCGATTATTCATCACTTACTCCATCATCAACACATAAAATCTGCTCTGTTTCGAGACGAAAATAAATCTCATCTGTTTCAGCTCTTACCAGGACTAAACAGGAGTAACGGAGGTTTTCCACTGGATATTCCTTTCTCCTCCTCTCCTTCGTTGGTCCATTTCTCTCTCCTCCCGAAAACTCTGCGGCTTCGGCAGACCGCTCATTATCGGTGGAAGAAATTTGGATCCCAAGTTGAGGAGGATCAGTCCTAACAATTCTTCCTTATCCCGCTGAAACTCAACGGCGCTACGGCAGAACGTTGACGCTTAGTTGGATGGGTTTGGATCCTATGCAAAGAAAGGTGCGTCGTCAACGCGAGGGACTTCCAACTCCTTGGATTTGAAGAGTGACAACCGGCCCTCGTAAGCCGCCGATCAAGTGAAAGTTCGCCAGGAGGTGAAGCCGTCCACTATCTCACAAGGATACGGGAGGTGCCAATTTCGATGAACCAGAAATCTGCACTCAGCAAGTACTTGCCTCCTGTGTTCGGAGACCCTTCCAAGAAAGGTCCTGAAATTTCACCACCAAAAACAGGCTAGAATTTCAGAAGCCAGGAAGACTTTGATTCCCGTTGCGTCTTTCTAGAACCACGCCACGGTATTGACGTTGGATCTGGACGGGTACATCCTCTGAAATCCGCAAGGCGGCCCCGACAGAGTAGATCCCTCGACTCAAGATCCACTAGAGAACGCGAGGATCCACGGAGAAGATAATTCAGTGACGAGGAATTCCGCAACACGGCGGACAGCAGAACCCTAAGCTATGGATCTCGTTTCAAGAGTCCTGTCCAGCGGAACCACGAAGAACGCAACTACGCGATGCAAAAGTTCCTGAGGAATATGACGACCCCACACATCAGACCCAACCACTTCTTTCACTTTCATTTTATCCCCCTCCCCCCCCCCCCCCCACAACACAAAACAAATATTTCCCTCTCATCCTCTGATGTTCCTCCTATCAATCTCATTCCATCTACTAATCCAATTCCCCAACTAGTTTTCTTCCTTTCCTTCGCCCTCCCCACTCCTACACGACATGAAGCAGATTCAGCGTGATATTCCGAAATGAACTAGTATCATCTTCATCACCCTCCTTGTAAAACAAGAAATTGAGGATATGACTTTAGGAAGAGAAGACATTCTCCTTCTCACAAATCCTACTCAACAGACAGTCTGGATAAGCTAGTCCTCATTCTGGGAAAACATTCAAAGAATCCTGCTAGCACATTGTCCTCACAAGGAGCCTTTTCAAGTTTACATTTTTCCAAAAGCAACTAAGGGAGCGAACCAAAACTACGTGACCTGTTCTTTTTTGGCTTACATTGTGTTATGTTCCCTAGCAACTTAGCTGTGTTCCCTAACATCTTAGCTCTGTTAATCGGAAAATCCAGGAGAGGGCGCGTATTTTACCACGACCTTGAACTTACATTGTTGCAGCATCGGGTAGAAAAAGAGAGCAGCTTATTTTTAAATCTATATCAGGCAAAATAGCTTCACCGAAATACGTGTCGAAAACATTTTCTAGTTTTTTTAATCCTTCCCGTTATATGTCAATGAATATTCTTACTTTTATCACTGTTTTGAAAATTCGATTTGAACGTGTCAAACTGACTCTGGATTCAGAGTCGCAGTGACCACAGAGATGTATAAAAATTTTTTTCCTTTCTGGTAGATAAGACCTTTCCTTCCATGTGCTTGTTGATTATATGTGTCAAAACGATTTAAATGAGCCTTTCAAGATTCCAGTGTTACTCAACCAGAATATGGAAATAGATATGACTGTCTGAATAAAAAAGCTGATCACGCTCCCGGTAGGATATTGAGATGAAACCACGTCTCTGTTTAAGCAATATAAAACTCATTTTCTGTTGAACATTAAGCATGGCTGAAATGAGCTGGAGAAATGAAATAATGGCGTAATGGCAATTGCGTATCCCTGAAGTTAAACATGGAGGATCTTTTAATTCGTAAAACATTGCATTAAAAGAAGGACGTGACACTGCTGCATGTTAACGGTTACGTAATTCGACGTTCCAAATAAGGCCGTCACGGGGAACAAGGTGTATGTTTACGAGGTCTGTTTCGTTTCAAGATTAGAGGAGAACCGTGTTTGAGATTTCCTCATCAGAGACAATTCAAATTTGACCAAAAATGGAAAACTTGAATTCAGAAATTGGTTTCTCAAAACCAGGATGTTCAGAATCTACGAATCACGGCCATTCCAACAATTTGATGTTAGCCTCAGAATATGAGGACCAATTCCAATTTATTCTTTATAGACATTGAACAAGAAGGAAAAGAGAAACTATGGTTGAAGAGATGTGTGTGTGTGTGCGTGTGTGT
>WSXT02127137.1:0-10798 GCA_011762715.2 Neuroterus valhalla
TGGAACTCGAATGTGTAAAATACTTGTTCTTCACAAGAAAGTAAATGATTCCACAGAACAGGAAATTTTCCGATACACAGATATGCCACATAAAAGAATTTGTTAATTAGAAAATCTTTATAACAATGTCAAATGTTGTTTCCTGGAACTCGAATGTGTAAAATACTTGTTCTTCACAAGAAAGTAAATGATTCCACAGAACAGGAAATTTTCCGATACACAGATATGCCACATAAAAGAATTTGTTAATTAGAAAATCTTTATAACAATGTCAAATGTTGTTTCCTGGAACTCGAATGTGTAAAATACTTGTTCTTCACAAGAAAGTAAATGATTCCACAGAACAGGAAATTTTCCGATACACAGATATGCCGAATGAGTGAATTTGTTTATAAAAATTGTTTTCAACAACGACAAATTTTATTTCATGGTGCGTTAATGTATAATATTCTTGTTCTTCAGATCAGAGTAAATGATTCCACAGAAGATGAAATTTTTCGAAGCATAGATCTGCCAAATAAGTAAATTAAATCCGAAAACGCAACAGTTAACAGTTATATCCATTAATTTGTTTATACCAACCGACAAAATACAGGATATTCATCCAAAAGTCACATTTTTATTCAAAAAAGAGAACTTCAATAATTCAACACCTTTGTGAAGAAACTGTCATGAATGAGGCTGTGTTGATATCGCAAATATAGCAAATCGCATATTATAAGTTAAATAGCAAATGCTTAAATAAAAAATTCAAAATTTGAGGAGTCAGCTGATTTTTGTCCCAAAAAAGTGCTTTTTCCCACTGTGTAACGCTTCATTCACTTCTTCACATGCCTTCCCCAATACCGCTTAACTCACTTGAAACACAAGAATCTTCACTCATCTCCCCATTTTTGATTCTTTAGGCCAAACGACTACTTTCTCTCCTTGAGGTTATTTTATTTTGCTCTTTCTAACTTCCACCCATGCAATCATTTTCTCATTGCCTCTTCCTCCCTTTCTCTTTGTATATTTTTTTATCATCACTAGTAATTACTTTTCACTATATTTTCTAGCTCTATTTCCCGCTTTTACTCTTATTTTCTCCTTGTACACCTCCCTTAACACAATACGCTATAGTCTACAGCTCTTTAGAACCAGATTGTATCTTAGGTATCATGAAACCTCCCTATCTCTCTATATTCTTTTCTTCCAGATACCTCAAGCATTACCTTATTCAATATCAACGCTTCAAACATTCCCATTCTTCACTCATCTCCATATAATTCATTCTCTTACCCCCAGAATCTATTTCCTTGCAACGTACATCCTATTAAAGCTTGTCCCTATGTGATATTTGATGTTACCATCTTTCTCCAGTAGGAATCGAAGGAATCCCTTACCAACTCCTATTTGCGAATCTCTATATTGCTGTATCGTTCGCGTAAACTAGCGACCAAAATCTATAACACTTAACCTTCTTTCTTATACCCTCTTCTCAAACTTTAATCTGTTTGATGTGAACTTCTTTCTGAGTATATCCCTTTTCCTCCCACCTTCTTCGTAATCTCCTTTTCTTATTACCATTTATGCATATACTACACACATTTTTCTAACATCCTTTATTGTTTCCTCCCTCTTTTCTCACACGGTCTGATCTCTCATTACCTCCACCCGTTTTTTTCCATCCGAGTACGTATTACCTTCCAGCCATATTTTTGCAATAAAATCATTGAATATCATTTAAACTTCTTCTCCCTTCTTCTCCAGAAACTTTCCATGCCTTCCGTTATCTCTTCCATTACTTTGAATTTCAAACCGTCTTTATTCTTTGCATCTCCTTTTTTTCAACCCTTCTTTTCGCTTTCCTGCTCATCACACCCTTTGACCCTTATCCTCTCTCCGAATGCGTCCTACTCTTTATTCCTGATATCAATATGATATGAGCATTTGAGTTATTCAACAATCTACTTCTTATACCCCCCTAGTTCTTTCCCCAAATCCAAGTTTTAGATAACACTACATAATTTCTCTACAACATATCCCTTCTTCCTAGATCTTTCTTCTTTTTCGTCTACACTTCCACCTTCTCTCACCATAATCTCCACTAAAGAGGAGTCTCTTCCCCTCCCTTTATATCTTTTTTACTTTATACCATATGTATCATGTTCTTTGTGAACAAAATTTTATATATCTCTCCCTTGCAATCCAATCAATCTCATCTTTCTCTTTGTCCGTGTGTGGAATTGAAAGTCTATTAATTTGATAAAGAAGATGAAAGAAAACAGATGATAGGATAAACAAAGGTGAATGAGTAGAATAATAAAACAAATATTTTTTTGGGCACTCCTCGTCTAGAACTCTTCTGAAGTTTCCGCACCAAATTCAACTCTATCTCTCGCTTTTTTATAAATCTGGAAGCTTTTATTATTCCTTTCTTTATTCCCCTCTTTCTCACTGCCTCTTACTTCTCCTCAGCATCGTTCAATGTAATTTGGAGGAATCTACGTTGCTTCTGCCCTCTCTTCAACCAGTCTGACTTTTTGGTATATTTTCACGTTTTCTTTTCTCCTTTCTCTTTCATCATCGTAATTAAATTCGCCCTACATGGTTCCAAGAGTCTCTCATATTTTTATACTCTTCTCATAACATTTATGAAACTTCTTGTATATCTTATACTCTACAACGCCTTATTATCTATACCATCACTTTCTCCAGTTTTCTTCCATATATTTTCATTCCTCTACAGGAGTAAGAGGACGGAAGTAAGGTGATACAATTAGATTAAAAGGAAGAGGTCGACACAGGAAGGATTAGGTATCAAAAAATCTGTGATGAGAGAGGGATAGTATTATTGTGATGAAGAAAGTAGACGGTTAGGGAAAGAAGAGTAAAATTTACAAGGTTAGGGAACACGAAAAAAAGGACGGGAGTAAAGGAGAGCATCAGAGAAATAAAAAGAACATGAGAAAGTTCCAAGTGGTAGAAAAAGACGTTGAGATGGTTTTTTTGGATTGAATGAGGAACTTAGGATAAGGCCAGCAATTCTGAGAAATTTATGAAAAAGTTGATGTTCTGGGGCTCGTGGGAACGTTGATCAAGGGAGAAGACTCGAAGAGTATAAAAAGTTGATTGTTGAGTTTTATCATTTCAATATTTTGAACTCGGAGCAAATTGAACTCAGATGAACAACAAGGAGATGAAAAAAAATCGTGATTGATAGAGGAAAGGGTAGGGGGAGGGTTCAAATATGAAGAAAATGTCACGAAATAATGATAATATCTAACGGGAGAAAATGGATAGAGATATTTAAAGACAATGAGGAGTTCATCAAACAGGAGGAAGAAGAATTTTCAATGGTAGAGGAGAATTTAAATGCAAGAATAAGAAGTTCTTCTGCTTCCTTTGTTTATAAAAAATGCCCTTTTCTTCTCTTCTTCTCTGTTAAAAAGTTATTTTTTTTATAAAAACTTCAACTATTCAGTGAGTAAGTACTCCAACTACTTCGTTAGAAGCTGAACTAGTTTTTTGAGAATTTTTTCTTTTTTACTAATTGAAAATCCATCTACTAGATTTTGATTCCATACATTCCGTTAAAAAATCATATCCCCTGACTAAAATTCTTTTAAATTCGGAATTCATCTATTTCTATGATCATGTCTCTTTTTTACTTCAAAATTCAATAATATTATTCAAAATTGATAAAATCAAATTCACAATTTTGTACAAAATTAATGTATTCCGATGGAAATGACCCTTTTTTGTTCAACATTAACATTTTTCATGTGAAATCCTACTATTAGTTGAAGAATTACTCTAACAATAGATTATCGAACAATTTATTAGGTTTTGAGACCCCCTGAACACAGAAAAATGGTTTTTAAGAATATGTATGTATGTATGTATGTATGTATGTATGTATTTATGTATGTATGTATGTATGTATGTATGTATGTATGTTTTTTTGTATGTATGCCTGTCTGTGAGCACGATAACTTGAGAAAAAACTAATCTATTTTATTGGCTTTTGGTAGACTCTTTCAGTGTCAAAAACTGAAGGCTAAGTTCGTTAGCCAGCTATTTTGGATAAAAACTCAAAAAGTTGGAGCATTTTGAAAATTTTTGAGACTATTCTTTCAAAGACCCAAAAATTTTAAGTACGGCTTTCTGTAGTAAGTGAAAGAACATTTTATCCAAATTATTTTTTTTTTTATGAAAACAAAAATGTCAGAGTTATGGCATTTCCAAAATTCAAAAATTTTACCAAAAATTAGGGTTTTCAGTCGAACAATGCAAGATATGAAAAAAATAGAGGGAAAAAATGTTTCTTTTTGGGAGCTCTACAATATGGTGATTACAACTTTATGAATTTTCTCAGAAAATCGAAAATTCCAATTATGATCACACCAAAAATAATAGAAAATGATATATGAACTCGTTAACTTTGGAAAGAATGATGATGTTCGATCGTGCATTGGCAACCATTTCACGGGACCAAAAATACAAGTCGCCTTCGTTAACCAGCTGTTTCGGATCGGACATTAGAGAGGGGGATCATTTTGGAAAATTCTTTGGCCTTTTCTCCCAAAACCCACAAATTTCCAGGTAAGGCTCCTTGTGGTTGGTAAAAAATGGAACAATTTATCCCCATGATTTTTTTCGATGAAAAAAATCGTCAGAGTTATGGCATTGTCAAAATTCAAAAATGTTAACGAAAATGAGAATATGTAGAGATATGTAGTTTTCATTTCTATCGGAAAAAATAACTATAAAAATGAAATAATAAAATTTAAAAAAAAAGGGACTAGGGCTCACACAGAATATTGAAAGAACAAAGTTATTTACCCGAAAAATATCTGTAAGTTTGTTTTATTTTTTCCCATTCGACGTGTAGTTTTTGTTTTAATCGTAAAAAATGGAATTAAAAATGGAAAAATTGAATTTCTAGAAAAGCTACACAACATGTCAAAAAGTAAGGCAACAAAACTTCTCTCCCGTTTTCGACGAACTTTGATCGAGTGCGCAGCACGAGACACGCGATGAGAATGTATTCGTTAAAGCCGGAAAAGCTTTAACAGGAGAGAATGTACACTCATCAAATTAACGAAGTCGACATTTCGCTTTTTGTTCCAAAAGATTTATATACAACTGAAGGGAGGTAAAAAGGCCGAGCGCGGAGCGCGAGGTGAAATCACCATCGAGCGCGAAGCGTGAGTTCCAAAAGACGCGCACCCTAGGCGCGCTGATATGTGCAAGCGAAGGGCGCGATCAAAATGTGCCCGCACAGCGGGCAGATTTTTTTGTTTAAAATCTTTTGAATGGTTAGTTTCCATTTCAGCTCTAAAATTCGAAAATATTTCCAGTATTCTTCTTCCCTTTGAACTATTAATCTTCATGGAAACAAATGACTTTTCTGATAAAAAATGAATCATCTGGTTTTAATTGGAACTACTTTGTTGGAAATTTATGTTATAAGGATTCGCCATTTTAGTTAAAAATCCAACCCTGCTCTTCAAAAATAGTCTTTCATTTAGTGTATCATCAATTTTGCATCTACAAATTCCAAGAATTCTTTTATAGTTTCATTTTTCGCTCTTTTCCTGTATGGGGAGAATTTTACTCAATAAAAATCTAACTGTATCATTATTTTTCGAAAAAAATCTTTCTTTGGTCAGAAATGCAAGGAATCGACTAAAAATTTATGTATTTCTCGGAAATGTTATCTTTTGCATTTCAAAATAGTGAAAAAGTTATCTCTCTGTTTTAGAATGAACTCTTTTGATAGAAATTCCTCTTTCTGACTGAGAAAATTTTTATCTCTGAGGATATTCGCTTCTTGGTAGGAAATTTTTCTTCGAAGGCCGACAATTCAGCATTTTCATTAGGCAATAAATTTCCTTGGTTGAATGTTTATACTTCTCTTTTTTGAATTAATTTTTATGATTGAAAATACACCTTTGTAGGTTCAAAGTTCATAATCTGGTAGGAAGTACAAGTATGTTGGAAATACAAATATTTAGTAAAATTAATTCATCTTGACGAAAATTTAACTGTTCAGAATTCGTCTATCTTAATTGAACATCCATATTTCACCCCAGAAAAAATTATCTCCCGTGGTTGTAAATTCATCTTTTTTCTTTGAATTCTATTTTTATTTGAATTTGAGTTATTGAATATTTGAATATTTGAATATGAGTCGATTATAGAACTGTTCGGTTGTGTATCATCACAATATTTTCTATTGATTCGTCAAATTGAACAAATGAATTCCTGTTACTAAAAAGTGATATCCTTGTTTAGCCAATAGCTACGTTATTTTCGGGAGTGGTAGAAGGGGGAGGGAGGTGTACTTAAAGATTAGTCAGTTAATATCAATGATTGTTATATTTTCCTCTAGGTTGATATAAAAATTGCATTTTTAATTTTCTGAGGCATTACGATGAACGAGAGTCGATTTCTTCTGACATCATAGAGAGGGCGTCGGAGAAAATAGACATCTCTTATTGCTACACCATAATAAAGTGAATTTATAAGGATCCTATCAGTATGATCCATGTAAATAAAAGTCGCTCTCGCCGTGAGATCCCAAAAACACATGAGTGCAAATTATATTTCAGCAGGAGTTTTTTCGAATGCTTATCTGCCCAAATGCGTCAACTCTTCCGTTTTTCATTCAGACTCAAAGTTTTTATTTTTCAATTGAAATTGTCGAGCGGAATCGACCTCCTTAAATTGAATCTCGACGAAGACATACGAGCACGTCGACACCCGTTGTTTCGGATTGACGAGCAAGGAGCAGCTCTGGCAGATGTCGCCATCCATCTTCGGAACCAAATCTGTCTGGACTCTGCTCTGGAGTCAGTCTATCTGATCCAAATTCATCGGCTTCGTCGAATACGCAGCAACGGTCAATGCCATTCGGGGAAATCTCGATTCATTCTCTGATTCTGAATCAATCTGGTTCGAACTCTTTCTTTAAGGAAGTACTTATCAGGAAATCGTATCTTTGACTGTGACACTGTCTCCATTTTTTCTGGTTCCAGACGAATTTTTAATGCTTCTGCCGAGTACTATCTGTGATCTTGTAAAAGATTTGTTGGATGATATTATTCATTCTGTTTCCTTATTTACCGGATCTGAAATCTGTATGGTTTTCAAGAACTTCGATTAACCTTGTGAAGTTAATTGAGGTTCAAGAAAAAACCCTGCACATTTTCTCTTCTTTTGTTTCTCATAGTTGCTGTGACATTGGGCCATTGGATTTTCTCTTTTCGTCTACTACTTTCTTCCTGAGATATTGGACCATCGAGAACAACGATCAATTATTCTGAAGAATCATCAATGATCCAAATCTAGAAACATTCTTTAAGAGGTGCCAATCGTGAATTCGAGTAGCTTCACCTATTTCAAATTTTCTGCCGAAGTAACTGCTGTGCGCCAACCTTCTTCTTCTATTCTGATCACATCCAAATACTAATAAAATCTTTCGGAATGCAGCTAGGATTCAATTTTTCGTCTACTACTTTCTTCCTGGGATATTGAACCATCGAGAACAACTCCAAATTCTTCTGAAGATTCCGAACGATATGCATCTGAATACATGCTTCAAGAGATGCTCATCGTGTATTGGAGTAGCTTACCCTATTCTAAATTCTCTGACAAACTAACTGATGTGTTTCGAAATACTTCTTCTATTCTGGTTGCAGTCTAATAGTCATCAAATCTTTCGGAATGTAAGTAGAACCTAATTCCTCGTCTACTGCTTCGTTCCTGGGATATTGGACCATCAAGAACTACTTTTGATTATTCTGAAGATCCCCTCCATGCTCCGAATCAGAACACATGCTTCAAGAGGTATTGGAGTATTGGAGTTGCTTGAGCGATTCTTCATTTCCTGATAAAGAAACTGCTGTGTTCCGACCTACTTCTTCTATTCTGGTCGTACCCTAATACTGATCAAACATTTCCGAATGCTAATAGAATTTCGTTCCTCGTCTACCACTTTCTTCCTGGGATATTGGACCATCGAGATCAACTCCTAATAATTCTGCAGAATACTGAATGATCTAAATCTAAATAAATAATTTAACGGCTGCTCATCACAAATTGGAGTAGCTCAACCTATTTCGAATTCCCTCCCAAACTAACTGCTGTATGTCAACATACTTCTATTCTTTTCGCACCCCAATACTCATCAAACTTTTCTGAATGCAACAAGGATTCATTTCTTTGTCTACTTTTTTAATTACTGGGATATTAGGCCATCGAGATCAACTCAATTATTCTGGAGAATCCTCAACGATCCAAATCTAGATACATACTTCAACGGCTGCTCATCGCGAATTCGAGTAGCTCAACCTATTTCAAATTCCCTGCCAAAGTAACTGCTGTATTCCAAAATACTTCCTCTATTCTGCTCGCACCCCAATACTCATCAAACTTTTCGGAATGCAACTACGATTCGATTCTTCGTCCCATACTTTCTCCCTGGAATATTGGACCATCGAGAACATTTCTCAATTATTATAAAGAATCTGAACGATATGCATCTAAATACTTGCTCCAAGAGTATTCATCGTGACCTGAAAAAAGCCTAACCTATTATAATTTCTCTGACAAATTATCTGCTGTGTGTTGAAATACTTCCTCTATTCTGCTCGCACCCCAATACTCATTAAACCTTTCTGAATGCAACAAGGATTCGATTCTTTGTCCACTTCTTTATTTACTGGGATATTGGGCCATCGAGAACAACTCTCAATTATTCTGGAGAATCCTCAACGATCCAAATCTAAATACATACTTCAACGGTTGCTCATCACGAATTGGAGTAGCTCAACCTATTCCAAATTCCTTGCCAAAGTAACTGCTGTATTCCAAAATACTTCTCCTATTCTTTTCGCATCCCAATATACTCATCAAACCTTTATAAAATACAACTAGAACTTAATTTTTCGCCTACTACTTTCTTCCTGGGATATTGGACCATCGAGAACATTTCTCAATTATTATGGAGAATCTGAACGATCTGCATCTGAGTACATGCTTTAAGAGATGCCCATCGTGAATTGGAGTAGCTCAACCTATTCTTAATTCTCTACCAAACTAACTGCTGTGTGTGAACCTTCTTCTTCTATTCTTTGTGCTTATCTTCTTTATACCTCCTAGGCGTACCTTTCAACTGTTGGAACATTTTTGGATGCTCATCGGATTCAAGTTTTCTTTTCCTACCTTGATTACCGGAATAACGTATTTCCCTGGGTGCCCATTTTGGATCTTCTTTGTTGGACATTACACGTCAGAAAGAATCCTCAACCTGCCTGGAAATTCCTTTACCATCCAGATCAAGAAAGACTTCGAAGGGAAATTGGAACGCCAATTCTGAATCGGATTATCTCCACCAACTTCGATTTTCCCGCCAAACCAACCACTTTGTGTTACCCTGTACTTCCACACTTCTGGTCGGAAATCTTGAAATGCTAATGGATTCAAGTTTTTGTCTACAACACCAATTTTTGGAGAAGCTCATTCTCCTGAGAACCGAATTCCAGACCTCTTTTGTTGAAATTTTTGACCATAGTGAAGAATCTTCAATTGGTCCAAAGAATCCTTAGACATCTAAGTATAAAGACAAAGTCGAAGGAGCGATTGCAACGCTTCTTGGAAATTGGAGTAACTACAAATATTTTGAAATTACCACCAATCCAACTACTTTGTGTCAATCTACTCCTTACCCTCTAGACGTACCCTCAAATATAACGTTCAATTTGGAATGCTTCAAGTTCTCGTTTTCAGCCTTGATTTCCGGAATTACTTATTTGCCTAAGTTCCAATTTTAGATCTCTTTTGTTGGGATATTGGACACTCGGAAGAGTCTTTAACCTTCACGAAAAGTCCTGTAATATCCAGATTTAAAAGCAGACTTGGAGAAGCAATTAAAATGCCAATTCTGAACAGGATCAACCTACCTGCCGACCCACTCATATCCTTCCGATCGTATTTAAATACTCATCGAACATGTTAGAAAGCTACTTAAATTCAAGTTTTTGCCTACAACTCTGATTTCCGGGATAAGTGTTTTGCTTTCGTGCCAAGTTCTAGATCCCTTTTGGTGGAATATTGGACAATCAAAAAGAATCATCAACTATTCCGGAGAATCCTCAACTATACAAATCTAATATAGACTCGAAGAAGCAATTGGCACGCCTATTATAAATTAATTCAATCCAACTAATTTAGAATTCCCCGTCAATTCTACTACTTTGTTACAGACTACTCCCTTCCTTTTGACTGTACCCGCATCATTTTCGAACATTCATGAATACACAAAGTTTTTAATTTTAGACAACTCCTCTGATTTCCGAAAAACTCATTCGCCCAAGTACCAGGTAAAAAAAAAGCAGTCCCCGTCCGATCACTGAAGTTGAGCAGCGTTGGGTACGGTCAGTGCTTGGATGGGTGACCGTTCGAGAACACCGCGAACGGTTGGCATGTTGTGAGTAGACTGGTGTCCTCCCGTGTACTCAACTCAACCAACTATAACTCTTTAGCAGTTACACTTGCCCCGCACGGGATTATGACATAATCATACACTTATTATTATTATTATTTTTTTTTTTTATTTGTCGAAAATTGATCTCGGGTTGTATCACCCGGTGTAAAATCACCAGTCACTGACTAAGTCAAGTGCCTGGTGAAGTCAAGATGTTAAAAATTTTAAAATCATAAAAGTTCGAAATTTGTTGCGCAGATATTTCGGCAGGCACACTATTGAGTTATTTGTGTGATATAAAGTTCGTCTAGTTATGATGTTGTCATT
>WSXT02127148.1:0-10798 GCA_011762715.2 Neuroterus valhalla
ACTTAACGTAGGCGTAACATTTCCCCCCCCCCCCCCCCCTAACGTCTTACGTTATTTAAGGACAGCCCCTATACTTAGGATAAACAATACCCTCAATTATTATTGAAAGATATTATTTTTATTTAACATAACACTATACATGAGTGGAGCGTTGCACCAATCACGCCATCGAAGCTTAGCAGATCTCTTCTAGTTTTTCATAGCAACTTTTACAGGGATTACTAACCGCATTATACTACAGTGACAACATCATTTCAATACACGATTCTATTCAACGATAGTTAACTCAACAATTATCTCAGGATATTATTCTCATATTTAGAACGGAGGATTTTTAATTTGGAATTTTGAACAATCAAAATAACAAATAATTAGGAAAAATAATTTTTGTAAGAACGACAAAAAATTTGCCTCAGCCCGGATTTGAGCCGGGAACGTCACTATAGGTGAATGGGGCTTTATACCAATTGCGCCAATACCAAATTTCCAAAATTCTAAATCAACAACTCTCAGATGTGAATATGGAAGTAATGTCTTCCCATAACCATTAAGTTTATACCGCGTTGATCAGAATCATCCATTCAAATAATGTTGTCCCCGTGATGTAATGCGAAAAGCATTCCCTTGTAAAAATTGCCGTGAAGAATTAGAAATGATCTGCTGAAGCCTTGGCAGCATGATTGGTATAATGTTTCACTCATGCATAGTGGCGTACCCGGTTCAAATCCAGGTTGTGACAGATTTTGTCTCGTTCTTCAAAAAGTATTTGCCCCAATCATTTTTCATTCCGATTGCTTAAAATCCTACACTTCACAATCCACAGGTGCAGCCTGACACAGGATCGTCGAGTGACCCTCTTTTTGCGATATAAACTAGCAGAAAATGTATGACCCCTCGAAAGAAAATCAGAGCTGGAACGGTTCAATTCGTACACCTAAAATCTGAGAAAGCCTTTCTTCTGATGTACAAGATACAACTCTTCGATGCACTTCAACTCAGGTGAAGGATAGGGATCCTTCTTGATAGTTATGTGTCAAAGCTGAGTAGATCCTGACCTACTGGCCTAGGATCGCTTGAGACTCAGGATCTACCTTCAGAGAACCCTGATCTATACGAATGACATGCCTAAAATCCCTAAAGTAAGTTTTGGAATCTATGCTGACAACACAGATACCTTAACTATATGTTTCTTCCAAATATAATATGAATATTATAATGTATCTCAACGCAGCCCTCAAGGCCATTAAGAACTGCTGCCCGTTTCAGGATGAAACTTCGTGAAATTCTTGGTATATATTTTCGAATATTTTGGTTGGACGCCAGTCACGTGGTACGTTGTGCACAGCCTTGTCATTGAAGATAGGGTTGTCGTACAATACAGAGCTATATCGATCATTGATTAATTAATTACCGTGAGCATAAGGTGACTCAATATAATTTATAGAGGCATATATATTAATATCTGGGAGGCTTTCCCCTACCTGCAACCTGGGGAGTCGCCTGTAGGGGACCAGCAACTCCACACGGCATATGTATATATAGAAATTCTAGTTCGGTTTTTTGATCAAACCGATAAGCCTATGACAAAGCCACTTGAGCATTCTCAGATTGCAAATAGAGGATGAAAAATCGCGGATAATTGGCTAGGGATGGTCCCAAAGGAGAAACCCCCAAGCTAAGACGTAAACAACCGTGCTGAAGGCTGTGTGGCACTAGGGAGTGGTGTCGTCAACGGTGTACCTAGGGAACCACATCACCCCCTAGAGTATATGCTCCTAGAGCGGAAGTTACCGTCACACGCGGGGCTCTGTGGATGTGGACAATCCCTTCCCCAGATACATCCGACAATGGTTCGGCAAGCATTGCCGATCGTTCTGGAGTTCGGGGGTGCCGAATTAGATCAAAACACGATGACGAACCAGCGAGACGGTCGACGTTCTTTATGGATAGATTCACTTGATGATGACCTGCTCAATTGCTACGATGCCAGTACTGTCCCTTATCACAGATGTGACATGGCGCGCCTATACACTCTGTGGTGCCAGGAACAACTGGAGCTCTCGCACCTTTCACAGCAAGTGTTAAAAAATCGTGCTATAAACCTTTTGCAAACAAGAGATGTGCGCGGTACGCTTTCTAAACCACTGCAAAAACAAGCCGCAGACAGCGATCAGGAAGCGACATTGAGACCTATGATCTGGATGATGCAACAAGAGCTTCAGCTGATTCAAATCAAAGGTCCAAACCAACGATTGATGAAAAGGCTAAAAAGCAGTTGCATTAACGAAATCAGAAGATTGGCTGGGCAAGACTTAAACCGTCCCGTATGCAGTGTGTGACAGACTATATAAAATCCGGTGAAACTTCTACGGCTCAGGTCCGGAAGTTTGCACATGAAATCATGATGCATCATCGCACATTGGAAATCTCAAAGCTAATGACCATCCAGCAGTATATTGTAAACAAAATACGAGAACTATCTTACGCAAGGAGGAGAATTAGAAAGAGGGCGGGATGGGTCAGGAAGAATTTAAAGTTTCTCGCTCACCCCTCGCGCCCCTTTAGCGTTCCTCCTATTTTTATCAAAAAGCCACCATAGTCCGAAGAAGTCGAGACATTTTAGACAGAGATTTAAGCGGTAAAACATCCATTGAATGTAGGCACTGAGAACATCATACGTTTCAAGCAGCTGTGCAATAAACTCATATTATCCGAGAACGGAATGTCCACCAATCACTGCTGAGGAGGTAAAGAGAGTATTAAGGGGCACGAAGAACTTCTCAACTTCTGGTCCAGGTTGTATTAAGAAGTTTTAGTGGAACAAGTTCACTTCTACACACCAACATGTGGCCCGCATCTTTACCTCGTATTTGAAGTCGGAGATCCCTATTCCGCAGTGGCATGTGTTAGGACAAACTGTACTCCTACCGAATAAAAGCTACTTGTCCAACTCAAGGAACTACAGGCCAATAAATCGTCTGAACACGTTGTATAAGATCTTTCCATCTATCCTGCATGACAGACAACCAGGATCGAAAAGAGGCGTATCAGGTTGTCGGGAAAACCTGCTGATCAACAGGAGTGTCTACAAAGACGCCGCAAACCACATGCGCAATCTGTCGATGGCCTGGATTGAGTACCAGAAAGCTTTTGATTTAACTTCCCATAGACTTAATATATGCCTGTTGAATAGCTTGAAGGTTCATTCACATATAGTAGGATGCACAGGGATATGGATACCCCTTTGAGACCAAATTTAATATTACATCTGAAAAAAAAAACATCCTGTGACAACCACCAGCGTCACTTTCCAGACAGGTGTCTTTCAGGGTGACGTAATGAGCCTTCTCCTCTTCTGCATCATACTATTGCCACTATTTTTCGCACTACGTGATTTGATGCGTACTGCTGAGGTGGAACTAGTGAATTGAAAAGTGTGCCAAGATGATCTGAAACGTGGACGAATTGCAGGTGTAGCTGTTGACCCTGAGCTTGTGGACAAAAAAGCTTTTAGACACCTTAGCGCTCGATAGACCTACAGAAAATTAAGCATGCTTGAGAGCCGCATTCCAGTTAGAACACAAGTGGAGGAGGCTCTCAAAAGCATTCGACGGATTTGGTCGTCCAATCTATCGGCGTTCAGCATGATATCTGCGACTAACATGCTTGCCATCCCGGTTCTACTTCATTCGTTTGGGGTGGGTTGATGGAAGAAGAACGAGCCCGAGGCCCTTGACATCACTAAACGCAGGATATTATATGTAAACTTGTCTGTTCCTTGAAGGAAACTGAAGCTTCCTATATGCACAATGAGAGAAAATTATCGAAAAATATTTCGCCGATCATCGCGGCATGGAAAATTTGAGAAATATCGTCATTTTTCATCAAAATTTATAAAATTGTGCCGGAGATTAAGATATAGTTTCTTAAGTCTCAAGACATCATATATCATAGATTTTCCAATGTTGAACTTGAATCTGCCAGGTAGAGTGGCATAGGATTTTTCTTCACGAGAAAAATCAAGTTAAAATGAGAACTCCAGTATGGAGACACGAACCGGGAATATGATGGTAGCATGACGAAGTTCATTATTTTAGGCTTATAAGGTCGTTTCATCAAAAACTGCTTTCTGAATTTCGAAATGAAAAATGACGGATCAAATATGGCCAAAAACTTTCTCATACAACATGAAGACAAGGTGATGCACGGAAACTCTCTCAAGAAATTCCAAAAAGTCAATCCTTGTCACATGAGTAAACGCTTGCTTTCCTTGAATCATCTAGGCTCAAATCAGGCACGAAGAGTTTCATTCTCGCGTTTCAGGGCAGGCGATAGGTGCAGGGTGTGTCATAAACTCCCTGAGCACCTATGGCATATACTGGCCAATAGTCCAATTCACGCAGGAACGACGTATTTTTACAGACACAATGCGACGCTAAGAGTGCTTCACCACCATCGTTGTCGCTCTCATTGCGTTGAACGCGACCCTCCTCTGCCGAACGCTCTAAGGCCAATAGAGTCAAATGTTGAATACAAGGAGTGCAGAAATTACTGGAACTACATGGTCTCGATAATAGTCACAATTCAAATCATGAGACTTGATATAGTGCTCATTGACAAACGAAAACGAACTATGTTCGTGATCAAACTCTTGGCCCCAGCTGATTCACAGATAAGGAAATTGAGAAAAAGGAGAGATATATAGATCTCAGAGAGCATCTACAGTGACTCTACCAAATCTATTCGGTTAGAATGATGATTCTTATAATCAGTCATCATGGAGGTGCGACGCCTTCACTGGTTAATAACCTTTAAGCTATACCCGTGTGGCAGAAATATGCCGTGGCACTTGCTGGATGGATGCAGAGAGCGATCATTCTTGGGTCGCTCCGTGTCCTAAATGACACTCGAGGATCTCGCCGGTCCTTCATCATGATTTTATCGGTCATATGCTCGATCATCTTAAGGTCGTGAGACGTGACCGTTGCTCCCACCAGGAGGACCCTGCGGTGGTTGTTCAACTAATATTTCCTATATATGAGATATTAGTTGAACATCCACCGCACGGTTTCACTGGGAGCGACTGACATTCAGGAGAGATACCAACTCCCAGTAGAACCGCGGTAAACTACTTACAGTCAGCGATACAAGATAAGGTCAAACTACACAGTATGTATTTCAAGTAATTTAACCACTCATGCTTTTTTGAAAAAGCCTATATTTCGTTCAATCCAAAAAAAGTTACAGGCTTTCAAATTATGTCTCTCGGTTTTGTCATTTTGACCTCTATGGTTACATTTACATGTTCTATTCACTGGAGCAAGTTTGCACACATTTATAAACTATAAGAAGTTGAAACTTAAGGCCAAGTTCCTCCAAATAACTAGTTTTTTTCCATTCATTGTTAAAAAATATTCGAAAATTAACTTTTTTACAGATGAAAGTACATATATTAAACTACTCAAAAACATTTATTAAAAATTTTTTTTTATTGTGGCGGCTCCGAAAAATGCTGCTCAAACTTGTATGATTTGTTGGTGAGTGTCATCATTTCTCGGAAACAAATCATCTGCGAGAAAAAAGCAAAACAGTTCCATATTCTGTATCGAATTTTCTCTGATCCGAACTACAATGAAACATTTCCACCGAAAAATAAACAAAATGGCGGACTTTCTAATACTCGACCCCTTTTTTGCAATTTTATTTGTTAATAACTTTTTAAAATATCAATGAATATTCTTGATTCTAGTTCCGACCATAGAGAGACATCCAAAGAGTAAATGCCGTTTGGTTCATTATAAGTGCAATAGTTTTCAAATACGAGTGACACTCAGTTGAAAAAATGTTTTTTCGAGAAAAAGCCTCCTTCAACTTCTATAAGACCGGCACTACCATCATGATACCTTGCACAATTTCCTGCTTCAAAATGCTCAGTAAACCAAGCATCAAACTCTGACGTATTTTCGGGAAACTTTTTGCAATAATTACTGCATGCTTGGCAAATTTTTTATTTTTTGTAGGCTCTTGAGCGGCCAAATTCACCGCTTGGACGCGCACCGTCCTCCCTTATCTCTACCTACTTTCCGGTCGCGCATAATTTCGGGACTAATTTTATATCATTTCTAAGAGTATCTTCTAGAAATTTATGGGGAAAGAAATTTTTCGATTTTTTGAAAATTGGTTGAAGGAACCTGGCCTTAAGTAATAATGGAAGGATAGGAACCAAACCAAACTATTGTGCGCATCTGCTTCTCAAAGGATTAATACTTCTAAATAATAAATTCAACTTGCATGTTGGTGGCGGTAAGAGAGTGACAGGTGGCGAGAGAAATTTACGGAGTTGGTTTTAAACGCGTGAGTGGTGTGTGAGGGTGGAAGTTTAAAACGTGCGTAAGGGTGCGAGAATTGAGTAGAGAAAATAAAAAGTGGTTTTTATTAGGTAGAATAGGTGGGGTTAAGGTAGAAAGGAAAAGTAAGGTTAGGTTGTAAAAGGTAGGCGGATCTTTATTTGAGAGATTGAACGGGTAAGGGGAGCAAGGGGGTTCAGTGTATTGCTGGGAAGGTAAAGGGGTGTCTGTAACAGCTTTTTGAGGTGAAATAAGAGGGAGAGGGGGGGGGGCAGAAAGGCGGGAACTCAAAACAGAAACATCTGTTGGGTGCAGTAGGATGAAAAAATCTCATTTACTGAAGGATGGGCAGGTAGTCACCGAGCGGCAAAGTGATAACGAGAGCGTCGGGAGTGAGTTAGATGGAGGAGGTTCTTTCAGCACACCACGTGGCTCGGTGCCCGGAGGAGCGCGATGGAAAGGAAAAGCGATGAGCAGGGTGGAAAAGGAAAGCGATGAGCAGGATGAGTAGGGGTAACGAGAAGGCTAGTGATACAATGTCTAGCATTCGTGAAGGTGGCGACCTCTTGCTTCAAAAGAGAAAGAGGGAGAATCAAGAGAGTCCGACGAAAAGCGTAGTAGAAAGTCCTATCAAGAAGAGCGACAAAACGCGTAGGTCACCTACAGGAATCAAAGGGCAGTTGAACAGTGATACCCTAGGTGTTTTGATATCGGAAACAAGGGGTCTGAGTCAGGACATAAGGGCTATGGAGGGAGGATAGGAGGATCAGGGAAGAGAAAAAGGGGAAAGGGATGAAAGAGATGAGGGAAAAAGTAGAAGGATAAGAGACAGTGGCAGTCAGCAAGAAAGGAAAAAGATGAGATGATACAGGTGCAAGAGGATATTAGGATGTGGAAGTAAAGGTCAGACAAAAGGTTCGAGGAGGTAGAGGTCAGGCTAGTTATAGAAGATGGTGGCAGGGTGGAGGGAGAGCAGAAAGGTATCTGGGACAAGGTTTCAGAATAGAAGAGAAAGTGGGAGAATGTAGGAACAAGCAGGAAGAGGGAGCGGCGAGAGAAAGAATAAGGGCAATGGAGTTCAGAATGGAAAGGAGAGAAAAAGAGGAAAGAAAGAATAATATCGTGATAAGGAAGCTGAGGGTGAGGTAGGGGAGTTTCAGGGCAAGGTAGTTTAAGTGAGGCTTGAGGGTAAAAAGGGGCAATGAAGTAGCTGTAGTGGAGTTGGAGAGTTGTCGAAATAAGCTGGCGGTGATGCGAAGTGAAAACAGGATTAAGGATAAGGAGGTCTACATCGATCACGATCGGACGTGGAAAGAGAGGGACATTCAAAGAATGCAGAATGACAGAGCTGGAAAGGAAAGGAGTGAAGAGAGAGAGCAGCGAGGGTAGCATACGAGAAGGTAAAAGTAGGGGAGACAATGCTTGTTTGGGGTGAGGAGAAAGAGGAGTTTAGAGAAGTGCAGAGGGACTTATTTCGTAGGAAATAGGGGGACACGATTTCAGAGGGTTCCTGGATGGACAGGAGGAGGCAAGGGTGTCCGTATAGCCCAACGCTTTTTGTTATCTCAATCGCTGACACGGAGAGGAAGCTAGAGGAAGAAGTGGTTGGGAGAGTGAGGGTAGGAGAGGTTGGAATTTGGTCACTTGCGTATGCAGGTGACATTGGCAAAAAGTGAGGACGCATTGAAGGAGATGACGAAGAGGTTGAGAAGGTACCTGGATAGGAGTCGGTTAAAGTTAAATGCAGAAAAGTTCAAGGTTATGGTGTTCAGGAGAGGAGGTGGAAGGGGTAAGAGAGGGAATTGAAAATGGAGTGAATGGGCATATAATGTAGAGGGTAAGGAGAGTAAATGTTGTGATGAGGCAGGTGTGGGGATTGGGAAAAAGGTTGTTTACAGATGACTCTGAAAGGAGAGTGAAGCTGTTTGACTCCCTGGTTATGAGCGTGCTTCTGTATGGTGTAGAGGTGAGGGGGTGGAAGGAAAGCGAGGAGGTAAAGAGGGTTCAAGGAAGGTATATCAGATGGACACTGGGGCTGGAAAGTAGTACACCCAGTTGTATTGTGAGAAGGGAGACAGGGAGAACAAGTTTCGGGATTTTTACAGGTAGCCGGGCGTGTAAGTAGGAGGAGAAATTCATGGTAGAGGGGGGAAGTAGGCTGGTGAGGGAGTGTTGGTGGGAGAAGGAGAACAAGAGAGGAGCGGGAAAGATGGAGTTTGAGAGAATGGTATTTTTGAAAAAATGGTCTGCCTGAGGATGAAGTGATAAGAAGTCACGAGGAGGGAAGAAAGGTGTATGAGAAAGGTGTAAGCAAGTCAATTTCTCAAGGCCAATAGGCTGAAGAGTAAACATTTATCTATCTTATTCTCCATCCTTTTCCCTTTATTTTCGGTACGCACGAAATATCTAGCTTCCTTACGCGCATAGTATTCCGCAACTCTTTTTCCTTCGGATCATTCACCTCTGGGATTGCACACACACAGTCTCCATCACTGACCTGACACTTTTACGGGGGCAGGCGTTCCGTTAATGGGAGTAACAATCCTATTATCTGAGGCTATTTAATCATTTGTATTATTTATTGTGCCATCCATTGAAAACGTCCACAGTGATTTTCATGTAATAAGGTACATTCCTCAAAATTCCTTTATATGATATGTTCCATTAAAAGAATACATTTTTCTCAAATTGACGAGGGCTTCAATCTCTTATAATTTTACATCAGACATTGGACAATCAGGGAGGGAGTGTCTAAAGACGTCTTTTATGGACGGCCCCAAAGAGAAAAAAGGAAGAAAACGAAGCCAGAACAAAAGAAGTCATAATTGGTTGTGTTGTATGCTGAGGAGAGCACAGTCTTCTGCAGTTTGGTCTTCAAAAGGAGAAGACAGCTCATATGTTCAGAAATGTGAAGGGGAATCAGAACTCCCTGAATTTTCCTGAATTCTTATATTCTTATGAGTTACCTGAACTTTCTATACATTCGCCAAACCTGCCAAAAAGTTCCCTAATTTTTTTCGTAGGGTTCCAAAAATATCAGCACACTCCACGAATATTCCAAGCTTTCACATGACTTCTCATCAATTCTCGTGAATACTTAAACTCTGTATAAATTTCCCAGCAAGCCCTCGCACCACTACGACTCCATAACGCCTCACCTATTCGAAGACACAAAGTTCGCAATTATTTCCTTCCTGGTCGGCCTCTGAACCCGCCAGAATAATGTACTATATATATTCATTTTCCTGACAGTTGCTCCCGGGCAGACCCTGCGGTGGTTGTTAGACCAATGTTGTATTATATATACATATACACGAAGACATATATACATGAAGACAAGGTGATGCACGGAAACTTTTACAAAATTGTAAAGAAATTAATCCTTGTCACATGAGTCAACGTTTGCCTTCCTTAAATCATCTGGACTCAATCCAGGCACAGAGAGACACACGAAGGTTTCGCCAGCCTTTCATTGTAATTTCATCGTGCATGTGGTCACTCAAGTCACGAAGAAAATAAAAAGTTCATTTGAAACACTCAATCCAAACTTTGTAGAGTTGTTTAATGCCTAAATGAAAATAAAAATCAATATTGGAATAACCCTGAAACGTATAGAGTGGAACCGTGAGATAAGGTACCTGAATTTCTGAAAATATATTATTTGTGCAAGCAATGCGACGTTTATCCTACGACATTTCTATATAAACTAGTCAGGGGAAAAGATGTACCGTGACACTCGAGCGGGTCGACTTTGAAAATTGTATAAGTAGGTCTTGGGAAACCTGATCTCTTCTTTTGAAAAACTTACACTTTTGAGGCATTTGTTCTCCAACACTATTATATGGGTAAGGATAATATACTTATCGCTAATTGTTTTTCACTTCGGTAATTGTAGAATTCTGACGCTTGTTAATCCACTTCCGCGAATATCACGGATTCAAATTTAAATGTGAACCCAACATTTTCAATATAAAAAATGTCCATTTTTTGGAACCCTCATCTTTGAAGGTGAAATATTGTTTATTGCAAAAAATATTTATGACAACATAAAGAGCGTGAAGACCCCCATCAAAAATGTCCAAAGTTTTCCCTTCCACAAACTACTATCAAATAGCACAACACTATGGCCAAGTTTATCCTCGATTTTGCATGTCCCATACGTATTAAAATAAATGTAGTTTCAGTGTTTTAGGTTCCTGAATTTTTTAATGTTTTCGAATCATCAATACTATCGGAACAGCTAATTTTACCTGAATTTCGATTAATCTTAAACCTGGTAGTAGAGGGACCAAGCGATTCGTTATCTCGCCATTCCAAATTCAATGGGCTCCCCACTGAATGTTAAGAAAAAAGGTATTGTTGACTTTTTGAGTTTGATATTGAATCATTTTCTATTTGGTGAGTGGACAGATTTTTTTTTCAAAAGGAGCAACAGAAAATCAATATATATA